>CAJVGC010000591.1:3254809-3504956 GCA_910822075.1 Senecio squalidus | reverse complement strand
GAAACTGACCACAACGTCTACTATGATGGCTGAATATGTTGCCGTTTATAATGCAACCTGTCATGGGATGTTGTTAAGGAACCTGATCAGTGGACTCAAACTCGTCAACTCAATCTCTAGACCATTGAAGCTTTACTGTGATAACTCAGCTGCTGTAACTTTCTCGAACAGTAACAGTTCGACTGGCGCTGGGTTGTATCTCGACACAAAGTATCTGTTTGTACGCGAACGGGTTGAGGAAAATGCTCTTTGTGTTGAGTACATAAGTACACATGACATGCTAGCGGATCCGATGACAAAGGTCTTCCTCCTAATATATTCGTAGGACACGTGTCGAATATGGGGCTTACAAAAGACTTAATTTAATAGCATTGTTGTACTTATTGGTCATTATTATTTATTAATGAAAATTTTCCTCCTTATTCAGATTTTGTTTGTCCATTATTTACACCTTATGCGCATAACTGTGTTGGACATTATTATAACAAAATTTGTCTTAGTTGGTCTATCATTGCTTATTCAGTTTTGAATTTGAGTCATAGTTTGACTAGTGGGGGTCCTGAGTAGATGTTCTTCTCTACGACTGTACTTATCAACTATGATTTCGGTTTTAAACAAAATGAGTATTATCTCGTACGGACTTATCAATACTCATAGATAAATGATCTACTCGGTCAAGTGGGAGAATGTTGGACCCATATTATTTGTGACCCTCATTGATCATTTATCCTTACTGATATGATGACTGACACTAACTGAAATCTGTGTCTAGTAAATATTCGATGGACGCATTTACCTTACCGACACTATAGATTTCCCATTAGGTGATCGGAACTAAAGAGAGCTTATAATAAACACTTATTAAACACCAGGGACCAAAAGATAAATACTCCTAACTTGAGTATCTATAAAAGGGACATAATAAACCCTTATTTGGGTTGGTCAATTTTATTATCATCACCATCTTAATCCTAAGAGTGTTTCTCTCTAATTCTCCATCCTAACACGATCGTCTCAATTTGGGAATCATCAATGGCCAACATGTTTAACAACATCACAGGATCATCAGGAGGTAATTGAATAACATGAATCAATCTTATTTTAATCCAACACTCTAGTTCTTATTTTAATCTAAGCATAGGTTTAAAGCTAGTTTATGTACTCGAGTATTAATAGCCCATGCTCAAATAACTTTATAAATAATGCTCGCCTTGTGGACCTCTCTAAGTCTAGAAAGTATATGCTAAGATGTTATTATTGTAGCATCATACAGAACAGCTAGAATGAGTGAAAGTAACATTGTAATAACTAATTCCCTTCTTTCTCTTGCTATATATATTTATCAACTCTAAGTTTAATAAATGGCTTCATATATTTATTTGATCCAAGTCCTAGTGCATGTGCCTAAACTTAATCAGTAGTTAATAACCGAAAGGTGGCTTGGCCACATGGTAAGATACCCACCTTAATAATGGTTTTAAATAATGCTTGAGCATGGGCGAAGCATTGAGGGGGGTGGCTGGTAATGGTGGCACAAAAATACTCCATTACTGGCCCGCAGGAGTTGCTGTTCCAAAAAAAAAAAAAAAAAAAAAAAAAAAAAAAAAAAAAAAAAAGATAATGGTTTTAATGGCTGAGTTAAAATCCAAGTTGGATATGAAATCATGTTTAGGGGTCTTCATTTCATAATGAAAAAATGAAACATTAGTTATCATAAATAAAGTGAAAGCAATCAATGCATCAACTGACGTTGTAAAGATGATCTGAAGTTGTCTTAGTGACAATTTAAAATTAAGTAAAACTCTCGCCAAAGACGAAAATTATCAAATTTGAATCTTGTTGTGGACATTTACCGTTCAAAAAGTCATTATCCCTAACAAAAATCATCTCAATCTTCAACTATAAAAAATGAAAATTTACATAAACTCAAACCCAAATAATATGCGAAACAAAACCCCCTTCATCTCGATATTATGGTTGTTGAAACATTCTTAGAGACCGTATAAGGTCTTGTTTTGATATTTATATAAAGAAAATCAAATTGATATCATAAAATTGGAATGATATAATAAGGGTTGTTGTAACTTTCATATAAAATTATAAGGTTTTGATACATAATTTGAAAAAAAAACAATAGTCAACCCTAACCCATTAGTACTGTTTCCCTGATTAAGAATATTTTCTACATAAATGGGCTATCAATTTTGGGCCAAATTTAGCCCAATATATGGGCCTGTAAGGTATACAAACCCTTTTCTTTTATGTATCATCTCTCTCACATTTAACTTGTTTTATTGTTAGAGGGTAACATTAGTTGACATGAAACCCGACGTATAAGTTTTGACCCAGATATCATACAATGAAAGTGACACGGACCTGTTGATGATAAAAATCTGTCCACTAAAGCGAAAAATGACGAGGAGGATATGCTTAGCATTGATGTTAGTTCCACGAGTGCATACGTTATCTAAGATCCTCAAACCTTCTATGTATAAGAAACTATGTAACGTAATCAGCTTTTTATAACTATGTTATGTAATTTTTTTTGCAAACAATATATCGGTTTTAGTAAAATGTAGAAAAAAGAATCACTCTTTATCCTTTTAGAAACTAGTCAACGAAAAGTTAGTTTTACATGTTAAATCAAATATTCTTTTACTAAAATTTTGGTAATCATGGTATGAACAATTACTAATCACATTTAAAGAGGAGACAAGATACTTAATTTCAATAATCCAACACATGTTCATATCTTAAATCAAACATGATAAGGAAATTGACCCATTGTATAAATATGTTTGTTACACTGCCATATAAGCTTGCCTAATTGACATTTGATGATATCCGACAAACATATCTCATATTAGTTATAGTTCCACATAACAAACACAATAATCGCAATTCACTGTTTAACACATGGTTAACAAGTCGAACGATGTTGGTTTCAAATTATCATTGAATTAGTGAAAGACCAAATATGGTTGGCTTTATAACCGGTTTAGTCCCCATAATGTTTGGCCGATTTACAGATTATCATTGAGTTCGTGAAAGGCTAAAACCCAATATAAAACATGCTATAAACATGCAGATAACTGTGTCGTTAGGATTTCGTTGTTCACTCAATTTTAGTCATTATAATTCTCGAAATACATACAAGTAGAAAATTAACAAGCTACACTTATTTTAGTCCATTAATATAAGAAGTTCATACTATAACAAATCATTGTCGTCGTGGAGCATTGGCTGACTAGATTTGCATAAGAAACAACGTTATCACGAACAAACTATTTAGTTATTATATTACTAAAGAAGAAATCAACCACGGGATCATGACCGGTACAAAACATGTATAAGGTATGCGACAATACATAATCCAGAGTCCAGAAGGATCCCACCTTTCTCCTATACAAATATATATGCGCCTACCAACATAAAAAGAGAAGAAAAAAATACCACTTCTACGGCGCAAGTGGCCTTCTCGACTAGGGGGAGAAGAGTTGAGAACAAAGTGTCGAACCGGTGCGTAACGCGTGGGAATCTGTTTCGAATTGAGTGCTTCCTCGAAATAGAGCGCAATTGTTCGTCGCAATCTTTTTTCATAGAAAGAGTTTTGAGGGCGATTTATAGAAAAAGATGTTTCATATGTAATAATGTTTGTACATGAGAAGCCCATATAAATTTCGTAGGAACTTTGTATTTTCAAGATTATGGATTTAAGTTTATAAGCGATAAAAGTATAACTTATTTATTTGTTATGTTGTAAAATTTGTATTTTTCTTTTAAATAAAAACAAAATAACAAAATTCAGAGAATTATTTATGTATTCTAGTACATATTAATTTTAAAATCTTTATAACATAATTAATTTGATATTTTATTCATTATGTTTGAATTATTGGTCATGGTTCATTTTTGACTTTCTTTTTTGTATAATTGAAAAAACCACTCACTAGAATATTCATGTATGAGCTGGCTTTTTAATAAAATTGGGCCAATCTTTAAGACTCCAACAATTGGCGGGATAGTGATGCCTTTCGTGTACGACACTTGACAACATATAACCTTTCGATCAAACAAAAAAACAATATCATATGGCCTTTCGTTTCTTCCTAAATTGTGATTGATCAATCGATATCTTGGTACACAACCTATCCTTTGTCTGTTCTCGAGTTTCCAAAGATATCGTTTTTCCATTTTGATTGAGAGTGAGAACTCATCAAACGACATAGGCAACTTTAGAAAGTTGTTATGTATTGAGATACTGTTAATATTTGTTAAAAGATGCATATTTAAGATTCGAATTCATAGTTTTCAGAGTTATTTTTTTGACTAAAAAAACGTGTAAATTAAAATTAAGGGTTAATTACAAAATCGTCCCTAAGGTTTATCTCAAATTACGGATTTCGTCCTTAAGTTTAAAAAGTTGCATAAATCATCCACTTTTAGAAACTAATTACCTTTTATCGTCCCTAAGGTTTGCTCCAATTACATACTTCGTCCCTAAAGTTTGTCCTTAATTACGGATCCGGTCCCTAAGGTTTGCCCCAATTACGGGTGCAAATTACAAATTAGGGACGAAAAACGTAATTAATTTTGAAACTTGAACGATTTATGTAACTTTTTTAAACTTAGGGACGAAATCCATAATTTTGGATAAATCACAGGGACGATTTATGTAATTAACTCTAAAATTAATTAACGACATAACGTGTAGTTTTTCAACTTAAACTATGTCTCTATCGATTTATATGAAAAGAATGTCCATGGCCACTTGAATAGCTAAATAATATGTAGAAGGCACCATGTTGGCGATTTATCCATAACCACAAAAAAAAAGAAAAAAAGAAAAAAAAAAAACCTCTTAGTCGGATAGCTTGGTTAAGTATACTCGGATTACTAATTTGAGGTTTATTAATTAAGCAAACGTTTATATTAGTTAGATTAAGAGTCGACCGCGTGTGATTAATTTGATTTTTGAAATAAGGAACCAAGTGTGATTTTCACTGATTTCAACTCTTTTGATCTTGTCTTTGAATATAATTGAGCGAATAACCGATTAGGGTTTTTTTTTTTTTTTTTAATATCTAAATTGATGGATGTGTGGAATCAATCGGTAACGGTATGGGATCCCCAACTCTGCCAAACACGAATAATACCTTCACATTGTAACCTTCACCACATCCAAACATCCAATTTGTTGCTTCAAACCTCAACCAATAACCCTAAACTTTAAGATATTGACAAACTAAGTCCCTATCGTTTTGTCCATTCATTATATGGTAGAAAACGTTCCACCATGTTACAAAATTACTCAATAAGGATGCATATTTAATGGTACCTTATGCATGTGACCAACTTCATAGCTTTTTGTCCATCTTTGGTAATCTGATTTAGATATCATAAACGTGTTTTTAATCAACGCCTCAACGGGGTTTATGTAAAGTGTTTACTTTAAATGAATCGGACAACAAATGTTACGGTGATGTAAAACGTTTACTCCTAATGAATGAGATGAGATATTTTCCCACCAAAAGAGATGGAACCAAGCAAGGACCGAGTACATGCACTTTGCAATTACGACATCCCGTAAGTGTTTAAGTTTATTCAAATGATCACAAAGATTATGTTAGTATACATGAGAATAAATTCAATGTACATATTTTATATTTTGAGAAATATAAATTAGCTTTTTTGGTGTTACGTATATAAATTTGTCTATTGTAATTAATGCTTCTTTGTCATTTTTCACCTAACAATTTCATATTTTGTTTCAAACACATTTAACGACACGTTTCTGTTGACTTACATAGTACCATCTATAGTTTTGTTTTTCAATTGAAATATGGAAATTTTGTTTTAATGTTTAGAGCACCCGGTGTGATAATGAGTGACAATGTGGGTTGTGGGGTTGTGGGGAAAAAGTTGATGAAGTGGCAGTGAGAATGAGGATTGTGAGATTGTTGGGTGGTATGATAATGAGGGTTGTGGAGGTTGTGGGATTATTTTAATATTTTTATTTTTTTTCTTAAAACATTAAAATAAAAGATAAATAAATAATTAAAAGAATATAAAATATTAAAACATAATTAAAACATTAAATAAGATAAATAAAAAAAATACAAAAAAATAAATAAGACAAATAAAAAAACAATACAAATAAAAACTAAACTAAAAAAAAATACAAATAAATAAATAAGACAAATAAACTGGAGCAGGTTCAATGGTGTTATTCATATATAGTCTTCCTACGAGTCCTTACACCACCATCTTTTACATCACTTAGAAAATAACTAGGTCGTTTTCTTTGTCGTTGGGTCGATACAGAAACGAATTTCCATTTTGGATATGGTCTCTCCAGCACTGTTTTCCAGAATAATTGAGGTTGAGGTCCAGCGAAAACATTTCGATGGATGTCAAGCTCAATTATTCTGGAAAACATTGCTGGAGAGACCATATCCAAAATGGAAATTCGTTTATGTATCGACCCAACGACAAAGAAAACGACCTAGTTATTTTCTAAGTGATGTAGAAGATGGTGGTGTAAGGACTCGTAGGAAGACTGTGAATAACACCATTGAACAGTCGCTCAAGTTTGTGATTGTGGCGTCGAAAGATTGTTTGAGGAAGATGAAGACATTTTGTGTTTAGGGTTTAGGGTTTTGGAATTGGTATGAGATTGTATGAGATTATGAATAAGATTGTTGAAAGAAGGTGTGATTTTTTTGGTTAAAATGAGGTTGTATTTATAGGTGAAATTTGGTAAAAAAAAAAAAAAAAAAAAAAAAACTAAAAATTTAAATAAATAAAACGGTAATATTACCGATTTGAATAAAAAAAAAAAAAAAAAAAAAAAAAAAACCTTTAAACCCAAAACGAACCGTTGTTGGGACAACGGAGCTCTCACAATGAGGCTCACAACGAGCAGCTCGGAGTGATAACGAGCTATAGTGCTCGTTGTGAGCACTAGAACGGGCCTATAACGCCCCCACTCCGGGTGCTCTTATACTTTAACAATTTATAAGAGATTGACATACAACCAAATAACGTACAAATACATTAGTTATGTTTAGCATGCATTACATGGTCTTATAGGGATTTGGAACCAGTAATACAAGATCGTGTTTCATAACTATCAACTCGTTTGGTTCGTGGGTAGTGGTCATCAAAGATTTTATTAATCTCAACATATAGTTATATAATCGCGTTGTTTTAGAAAGATTCAAGGGTTAAAATTTGAGTGGTAGGCCTTATGAAGTTATTAATTATCAATTATGTTTAAAAACGGAAAATAAAGAAGAATCAAATTTGATGATGATGAAAACACAAAGAGAAGGACAATGAAGATTATGATCAATGTGACCTTTGTGCCTACTAGACTACTAGATTACAACAATCATGTGAATGACACATAAGATTTCCAACAAGGGTCGACTAGAGAAGGTAAAAAAATTAACTATTTTGTCGAACACTTTTACTTTTTACACTATTATAGGACGTCAGGTAAAGACAACATTTTAGGGTGCGTTTGGTATGTAAAAGGATTCGATTTTACTTTAATAATAGGTATAAATTTGAAAGTAATATGAAAAAATAAAAAATTTATAAAGAGAGACCAAAATAAGAAATGAAATAAGTGAACCTATATGATACCTAAAACTTTTTAATCAGTTATTATACATGTGTACAAACAATTAAACATGATTGTAATAACAATGTTTTAGGAGTGATAAAATCCAATTAGGTTTAGGAGTCCTAGTGCACATCATCTAGTGAAGGCGTTATCTACCTTGAATAAACGCAATTCAAATTGGTCCTATATTGATAGCTTAATGACAATGACCGATTAATTACACATACACCACTAGACGCACAAAATTATTTGGTCCTTGTTTACGCGTCTATAAGGACATGAACATGTGGATTGATATGTGTGCGAATTTCAAGTGTTGGAATCATTAAAGATTTTTTGTATTTATATATGTATACTCATAGAGTCGTAGTTCGCATAAGTAACTAATGTTACAAACAAAATTAGTTTTATGGTCGGCGTTTAAATAAACATGGTTTATCTTTTTTGAAACGTAAGCATTACAAACTACATATTTATTTATATTTTTGTCTCTTACATGATTTAAACTCATTAACTTAGATCATTCATATACCGCTAAGCTACAAGTCCTTTCACAATTACGTATTTGGTTCTCAATGTTTAGGGTTTGTAATTTCGGTTTGGACCATTTAGATTTATGTTTTTTATTCTACAAACCCATGATCAATGGTGTTGGTGTGATGGTTCTGATTCTGGTTCGTAACTATTGGCGGTGACATTTTTTGTGTTTTTTTTTATGTGAGTATGGGTTTGTGTGGTGCGTAAAGTGTATATATGGTTTTAATTGTAATAATCAATGTGTCTTTACCTTAATATATAAGGAATTTAGCTACAACATGTTTCGTGAACGTATGTTAGAAGTATTAAATGAATTTAAAATTTTCTTACATGTTGATAAAATATATTTAATATGCATTAATTGAATGTGTTTTCTACTTTTAGTTTAATGTTTTTTCAGTATAAATTTTTAAATTTATATAATGTTTCAAATCATATGTTGGATCCATTGTAGCAAAATCTATAAAAGGAGGTAGAAAAAAAAAATGTTAATAAAAACACTCATTGCATTGACTTTCTGCCTGGTTGGTAAGGGGTTTTCCTGATGAAGGAGAGGTCTCGAGTTCGAGCCTCTCCACAGGGTTTCCTCTTGGGCGAAGCATTGAGGGGGTGGCTGGTAATGGTGGCACAAAGATACTCCATTACTGGCCCGCAGGAGTTGCTGTTCCAAAAAAAAAAAAAAAGACCATTTTTAAAATCTTGTAACCCGTAAAAGTGAAACTGATATCATAAATGCAGGTGACGATTTTTGATCAAAACAAAATGAAATTAATATATTTCTTATGATTTATTGTTATCAAAACTTTTAGAAAAAAAAGATAAAAAAAAAAACATAAACTAACCCAATAGGTTTATTTTTATTTTCTTTTTTAGTTGCTCATATGCATGTTTACACCTACCAACCGGTTAGGTTGACACTTGACAGACCTATCCACAACCGTTTTAACCGCCGTTAGTCACTCCATGTTCGATGACTAACTTAAATTCTGCCACGTGTATCTATTTAACCTTTTCGTCATGTAGCTCGCCGTTTTTAATTCTGGCATTTTTTCTTCTAATTACTCGAATAAATATACTTTAAGAAAAAAATGTATGCCACGTGTAAATTAATTTAACATATTTTATTTTAATAGAAATATTACACATACACATAGTTTACAGAAAGTTATATATAAAATAGATAGCTATTGATATGTAACCAATTATATAAAAACACTTCTTATCTCTCGTGTTCTTTTTTATTACTCATAAAATGATAATTCACTTTGTATTTAAAATTTTATAAAGTTTTTGTTTATATATCATTTCTTTTATTTTAATTTCAGACAATGTACATTAAGCAACTAACAAAAAATTATAATTGTCACCAGCACTTTTTAATTAATGAAAAAATTTTGGAAAAATAAAATAGATGAAGATAGGAACACACATAATATACTTCGTATTATTTGATATTTAATTTATTAAGTGTTATAGTCAAAATTTATTCGAAATAAGAATGTTTGGTTTAACCTAAGAATTATAACGCACTATACAATGAACAAAAGAGGAATGAATATCAAATATAAACATTTTTTTCCCAAAGACTTAAAAAGATGAGATAGATTCCACAACCACAATACCTAATCTTTGAAATATGGCATTTTCTTTCTTAAAAAAAAAGAGAAATATGTCATTTTCCAATTATATGTTATTTTATCATTAACCTATTACACCAATAATACGATGCTTACAAACCAATTACATAGATCCACTTATCCAACAAACGTGATCCACATTGTAAATTGTGTACACGATTATAAAACGCATACTTGTTGTCTGTGTTCGATATCACTCGCCTAAAAATTGTAAATACAAGTTGAAGACTATAATACATTTTGGATTTAAATTAACATTATATATATATATATATATATATATATATATATATATATATATATATATATATATATATATATATATATATATATATGATTTATATCTATACTTTTCTATGAATAACAACATATAAAATAATTTTTTGAACGGGTTATTTTAAATCTTTATCTGATTTTTTTATTGATTTTACGATCTCGATCTTATAAAGACAAAAATGATTATAATAAGATCGCGATCTTGTCGACCCTACTCATAACCAAACACAAACTTTATTTAAATAAAGTTTATTTAAGCTTTCACTTTTAAAAATAAATATTTAGCTCTTAAAAGTAAAAGCCATACCAAACATTAATAATACTAATAATAATAATCAAGCAATAACTTAAATGATTATTATTGTAATTAATCTTATGCATTAACATCTTCAAAACATCATGTTCTTTTTTATTCTTTGACCATGGAAATTAAAACGAATTTATATATCCGTCAAAATAGCTGTTAATTAATGTGTTTACGTTGTAATTAATTTAACCTTATTTCTAAGTTTATTAGAAATAAATATGTGGATTGATTTTATATAGTGTCTTTTATGCGTTGTCTTTTTAAAAAATTAAAAATAATTAACTAACTAATTAATCAATTAGTATTAACATTAATATTAATATAATACTCCGTATAAAATAAAAAAACCCACCACCTATTGCACTCCTTAAAGACTACAAACACATTATCAATCTATATTCTATTCCTAATAAAATAAAATCCCACAGAAATAACTGGCTATCGCCGGTCACATTGACTCTCACTATTACAACAACTTGCGTTACCCGGTTTCCTAGCAATCAACCACTGACTATATCCGGTTTCGTAATCACCTTCGAACTCATCCACATCCACAATTCCTTTTATATATATATATCGGCACACCCTTCACGACTTCCATGTCGGCATATATCTCATTATTTTATTTTTCTCTCATATTTACTCAAACGCCCCGTCATCGTTAAAGGAGTTGAAGACGGTGAGAATCGAACCTTAATAGTATTACCGTATTCGTATAGATTACGAATTACGGAAGTTATAAGATGTCAACCACAAAGAAAAGTGGACAAAAACCACAAGTGATGAACAAGAAGGGAAAATCGATGTCGTTTCACGGCCGAGTAGCTGAAGATATGGTTACGAAGTTAACAAGACCGAAAACGGTCCCGGATTTGATTTCGGGGAAAAGTGTGTTTACTAATGACCCGATGACAATATCGCGACCTAAATTGACAAAGTTGTTGCTTAATGTTACAGTTAGTAGGAGTTTAGGTCCCGTGCACGTTTTGATATCGCCAGAAGCGAGTGTTGGTGATTTAATTGCTGCGGTTTTACGACAGTATGTTAAAGAAGGACGACGACCAATTTTTCCGTCGATGGATCCTAATGGATTTGATCTTCATTACTCGCAGTTTAGCTTAGAAAGTAAGTGATTCCTTTTTTAGACGTTTTCGTGCTAAATAAAAAAATATATTTGTCTTTAATAAAACACGAACATTTTTCACTTTACTTTATGTAAAAGATAAGACACATTATTGTCTGCTAGCATATTATTCTTATTGCACGTTTTACTAGTTGACCGAATTTGTTACTAATGTGTTTGAAACTTGTTATTGTTACAGGTTTACCCCGAGACGAAAATTTGATTGACCTAGGTTCGCGAAATTTCTTTCTGTGTCCAAAACAATCCGAAACCGTATCATCGCCACCACCACTGTCATCAACTTGTTCGAAGGAAGTAGAGAACGTGGCGAAAACCGGAAAGGTTTGGCTCAGATTCATGGAATTCTTGCTATGAAGTTTGATCTCAATGAATTTTTATAGTATTTGAAGTTTCAAATTTCAGTTAGTTCGTATTAAACAATTGTTTAGATATGTTGATCTTATGTTCACTCTCAATTTCGAAATTTCATCAACACAAATTGATTGATGATTGATTTTAAATTGATGTACAGTGGTGGATTAGTTATTTTAATGTGTATATAATTTCAATATATTAGTAATTAAAAAATTATATCATTTGTTATTTTAAATAGTCGTTTTTGGTATATGTTCAATGACATGGATTCTTGTAGTGAACCTAGATTGGTCCAACTTGACCCGAACTTGTCAGGTAGTTGGATTTTGGTGCTTCTTGATATTACATGATGATGCCGTTGAGAGTTGTAAACGAGTCGAACTATTTTTTAGTTAGTTGAACTTTATCTTTTAAAAACTCATATCGAACTCGATGCAAACATGAAATTACCCAACAAACTATTGAATTTACAATATTGATAGTTTTGTTTGATACTAGTTCTAAGAGTATCTGTAATGGATACAACTGTATTGAGTTGTATGAATTGCAACATCATAGTCACATTATTTTAGTATAAATATAAAAAATAAAAATGTCATAATTTATATAAAAATATTGTTTTCTTCTTTATTTAAAAAGTCATATTCCCATCTTTCTTACCATAGAGTATTGAATGCCAATGAAGTCTTGTACATTTCAAATGCTTAATGTCATCAAAAATTTATCCATATAATTGTAGGATCCGCCTCAAACAACTCCTATACGACTATTATTACGGATACTCTAAATAAATTCCTTTGTACATCAACCCAAAAAAATAATATTAAACACACATGACTACATGAGGATATGTCTTAAAATATAAGGTTTAGGAACAAATCTTTTTCTGCTCCATTATTTATCCATCTTAATCCATCCTGATTTCTCGATTATTTTAAGCAATTTTAGGGGTATTGTAATAGTAATATACTAATATGTTTAAGAGTTTTAGATTTTCGTTTTTATATTCTTTATATTTCCGATAGAAACGATCGTTAATACTATAGTTAAAAACTTGAGATTTATACTAATTACCTGTACCTTATTAATTATAGTCATCCTACATTGAGGGTTAGAGATGGGCTTATGATATCAATCAACTTAGTATATCGTCAAGGAGATTGGCGTTTTTGTTTTATTGTATTGTTTTGTCATACACGTCAAATCATATATGCCAATTATGGTCATGGTCGAGTTAAGTTTAGAAAACATGGCCTAACTAGTGGTAGTGGTTACCGTTTAGAGTTTTAGACGTTAGATTTTTATTTCTTCACAAATATCTCTATAGTTTGGTTGTTCGTATTGATAAAAAAAAAAAGTTGCCGTTTCATATTCTAAGTTCTACTTGGTGACAATCTATCTAAATGTTGTCGTTCCATATCAAGAGTTCTAGTTGCGACAATCTATCTATACATTATTGATAATGTAACCGATTTTGAAAAAATTATTTACCAAACATATTCCTTAGTCTAAATCGGAAGGTATATAAAAGGCCAAAGAGAGTGGAGGTGATGAGAAGATGACATAGTATGAGTAGCAACTACCCAACAAAGTAGCAGGATGGATCATGGCAAGTGGTGATAAATTCCAACATCCATAGGAGAATCTATAGCCTTTTAATTTATTGGTGATTTACATAAACTAATTAATCTCTCTTAGCATATGATTTATGTACACTATAGTTTATTTATTACTATTGTTTGATTTATCTTTTATCATATACTCGACCGTTTGACCAAACCGCTTGACCCAAACTAACTCATTATTGTTGTCATCTAATTTCATCAGTAATAGCCGTTTACACAAAGGGATCGAAGACATTACATTCTATTTGTCCCTTAACAAAATCCCTAATTAAGACAGAGACGGGAGGTTTGAAACTAAGTGCTGTACTAATTCGTGTGTAAAGGTAACACTCGAGTACAAACATTTAGTTTTCATTAGCGATATGTTTTTCTTATACAATCCATACTTCATAACACAAAATAAACAATTCATATGACCTAGGACAAAATGTAGTATTATGTTTTCCGACTTATTAATATGTTAAGCCTTTTATAAAAATTATTTACCAAACATATTCCTTAGCCATTTCCCAATGCATAAAATTATTAATCAGAGAAGAATTCCTAGCCAATTGTTTTGCCAAAGGATAATGGTATCTAGTTACATCTAAAGATATGTTTCTTTATACGTGATACAAATATTTTAAAATGGATATAAACTTTTACAATATATTTTCGTCCCACTCCGTCAGTGGCGAAAATATATGATGTGGTCGATTGACGATCATCATAACACAATAGTATAAAGATAGTCTATATGATAAGTAAACGATAGTATGTCATGACGTCGTCATATATAAGGTAAAATCTCTTGGTATACAAGTACGTCAATCACTTCAATTAAAACATTCATCCAACCAACAATGAATCCAAAAAATACATAGGCATGCAAGCCCGAAATAATCCAAGAATAAAATTTCTAAACAAAAGCCACGATATGCAATGCAACCAAGTCTTCTAGAGTCTAGTCCCAAGCTAAATCTTATGCATACTCATTACCTAAAAATAAATCTTAAAAGTCAACACAAAGGTTGAGCGAGTTAATCGAGTAGTAAGTAAAAATAAGTGAATCATACCAAGTCTCAACACAACAGTATCATATGTAAATATGTGTAACTAATGCATAAGTATATCGTAATAACAATCATATCCAATCGAGACAGTGACACGCATCGACAATGGTAAGTGATACGCCCGTCGGCAATATCGAATCCAAATGTTGCCCTTGACGCGCCTCGGCCTACGTCAAGTCATCGTGACGCACATCGGTTGTGTCAGGTCCGAACGCTACCCTTGGCACGGCTAGGCAGTACCAAGTTAGCTTGATAACATTAACCACAACCCATATCTCGTATAAGTTTTGAAAATTGCATTAGGTTTATGTTACACGTTTTATGATTTTCCAAATATAGTAGGTTTCTATAAATAGAATTATCTATTTATAGTAATTTCCAAATATAGTAACTTTACAAACATAAGAAGTTTCCGAAAATAGAAGGTTTCCATAAATACTTTTTATCTATTTATAGTAAGTGAATAATCGTTTGTAAAATCCGTTTGGTTGAGCTTTTACTTTCCCTCGTTTTGTTTAAAACATGTAAAACAGTAAAGAGTGGGGCAATGAACTCACCTCGAAAAATAATAAGTAACACTACTCGTGTGAACGTATGTAATAATCAGATAGGTCACAAGCTAGGTCCCGACTAGTAAATGAGCTTTCCTAAACGAGTGTAAGTAAAGTTTCGCGAGAATATGTTTTCCAAGTTTTAATCCCGATTAGTGTTTGTTTAGATGTGTCCAATTAACCGATTCACATTACTCATTAATATTAGACAGCACGATAGATTTAGATATGAAAGTTGAAAACTCAGAAAGTACCCGCGGTTATTAAAATTGCTATATATTGAGTTTGAAAAGGAGTTAGGCGAAGAATCTTATATGTTCGGAAAGTAGACTCATAGATCTACATCGAGGAATTCGGATTTGCTTAATTTGAGTTAATTATGATATAATATGACCGTTACAAAACAGGTTATGGAATCTGTTAAAAACACTAATTTTCATACGTTGAGTTTTAAAACCAATTTGAGAAATCCGACAAGTACACAAATGATCTAGACCCTTATGGTGTTGAATAAGACTTTATATAAACCCATAATAATCAGTTTCATAATATTCTCAAGTTTTCTAAATCGTTCCATATTTTCAAATTGTAATAACCTAACAAAACCGTTTTAATATATCAGATTTGACCATCGTTCACTAATTTACAGTTTTTGAGAGTCTTACGAAAAATTAGGTAGCGAGACTTATATTTTCAGAAAGTAGAGTCCGAGACATACAATATTGGTTTAGACCTCAGTTCCAAATTCATATATATCCAAGATTTATCAACCGATCAAGACATATTAATTTACAGATCAACAAGTTTCATAAATCAACGAATAAGCTTTTTAGATTAGGGTTTTGACATTAATTTGTTTACGAGACATATACGTTCGATTCATGCGATGATAATTCAGGTTATGATTGATTCAAGATCTTATTTACAAACTCATTTAATCACAATTAAGATATCAAAGCGAAAGATTAAAAAGATGAAACAAAAATTAGGGTTTATACCCTTGGTTAGACAAGCTTATCAAATGGATCGATTCCGAAACTCCAAACATGATTCAAAGCTGATTCAAGCCACGGATTAAACACAACAGTTGATGGATTCGATTCTTGGATCTTAAAAGAAGAGAGTAATATAAATATCACATAAGAATTTATGCATGAAAGATTAAAGAATCGGCTAAGAGGAATTGATCATAAGCACACTTACACCGATTGATAGATTATGCTGGAATGATGGATGATGAAGATCACTGTTGGACTTCAAAAGAAAATCGAATGGAGGTTGCACAAAAGAGAAAGGGCGACGGCTTGTAACAAGGAGAAAGAAAACTAGGGTTTTTTGTTTAAGTGTTTATATATATATGCATGAGATTTAAGGTTAAGGAGTTTATTGTTGGTCTAAAACTGGTTAGAGGGACTCCACGTTCGACATATAGCACACCTAGGCTTACCCAAGTGGCTCAAGACTCGTCTAAGCTCGAATTCGATAAACAAAAAAAATGGTCGAACTGCCCTCTGCGTCGCAGTACACCACAACTGCGGCGCAGTGGGGTAATTTACAAACTCGATTTGGTTTACTTCGCGGTCAAGCAACGGACGACACTCGAATGCAGAGATCACAAAGTAGACGTCGGTCTATAATTTAAGTATTATGTATTAGTATTGGACACGACACTCTTAATTAATCTGACAAGTTTCTCATATAAACATAAGATGATAATATAAGCACGGAATTACTTGATAAGTCGATTAGAAGCTCAACTAGCGGGTTCTAAAGCATAGTAAAAGTTCATGAGTTGTAATAGTACGCTTATGTAAAAGTCAGAATTCAGACAACATAATAATAAGTATTTTACAAACAAAAGTTTTTAACAAGAATCAGAAATGAGCTACATACATACAAGTTTAATTAGGAACGGAGAGAGTGGCGGTTGTCACAATTTTTGATAAATTTTACAAGTTATGATCTTGATTGTCATATGACTCATATATGATTATATACAAACAAAATTTTATTGTTTATTTGTTTAAATGTAAATAACGTTTTACATACAAAGCTTCTACTTGAACAAAAATGAATAATTGATTGATTATATATGGATGATCTGAAAAATCACTGAATATTGAAAATAGAGTTAATTACATAATTGGTCCCTGTGTTTGTTCCAAAACAACGGGTCAAGTCCCTGGGTCTCAATTCGTTCGGGTCCAGTCCCTGGAGCCTATCTTTGGTTGCACGTTTGGTCCCTCTTCCTAACGTTCGTTTATTTTGGTCGTTAAGTAAGTCATGTGCTTCTCACGTGAGGGGTATACAGACATTCTCTATTTTACAGGGATCAATTATGTACCTTACAAATATCATATTTTAATTTATTATTTTCTTTTTCTTTTATAAATTCATAAGCAAACAAAACCTAATCTCTCTCCCTCTTTCACTCCAAACCACTGCCACCACAAACCACCGCCACCACAAATGAATATCCTTACTACTAAACACATCCTTAACCGCACTAAAACAATCACGAAAACTAGCTAAATAAATATCTAAATTCCTAACACAATCATCATTCACATCAAAACACATAAACTCAGCTAATTCATTAACCGATCCACATACAGGCGACATCAATAAAATCAAATTCGACCGAATATCAAAATCAAACTCACCTTCCCAGTCATAATCCAAACCAACCTGCATCAACGAGCTAGCCGTGTGCGTAAAATTAGAAAACAAACGTGTCGCTTCAGTCAATCCAGTCAACGATAACTTACGCAACGTCTCCGTAAGCGAAATAAGTGTTTCTGAAGGTGAATTAAACGACAGAGATGATAAATGAGATCTGAGAGATCGAAATCGATTAAGATCACCGGTGAATCGATTAAGGTTTGGAAGGGAATTTGGTTACTTATAATCATAGGATTTTGAGGTATTGTAAAAATAAAGAATGTGTTAGGGCTAAGAAGTTGTTGGATGAGATGATAACGAAAGGTGTTGAGCCGGATTCTGCTAGTTATAATGCTATTATATTTGGGTTTTGTAAGGTTGGGGATTTTGATTCTGCGAAAACGGTTCTTGAGAAAATGGTTAGTGATGGTTATGTAAAGGCGCCTTCTTTTGGTTATTATACATTGATGAAGTTTATGGTTGACGAAGGAGAGTTTGCCGGTGGATTTGAAATATGCAAAGATATCGTGAAGAAGAGATGTTTGCTTATGAATTTATAAAAGAAAAAGAAATAATAAATTAAAATATGATATTTGTAAGATACATAATTGATCCCTGTAAAATAGAGAATGTCTATATACCCCTCGCGTGAGAAGCACATGACTTACTTAACGACCAAAATAAACGAACGTTAGGAAGAGGGACCAAACGTGCAACCAAAGATAGGCTCCAGGGACTGGACCCGAACGAATTGTGACCCAGGGACTGGACCCGTTGTTTTGGAACAAACACAGGGACCAATTATGTAATTAACTCTTGAAAATATAAATGAAGTATCTAGGAAATAATACACATGAAATTAAGGCCAAGGCCCAATATAATTATGAAAACAATATGGCCCAAATAAGATTCAAAATTACGAGGATATATTACTTTATATAGAATTTCGATGTCATTGACTCATTGTCATTCCTTGGGATGACTTCGGGTTGGGTTCAGGGCGGGTACTAATAAACCCGTTTATAAAATCCATACTGACATCAATATCCACCCAATATCCTTGTTATAGTGTTAATTAGTGTTTTCGACTCTTTGTGTACTTTTACTATTTTAAATACATCAGCTAGCTCACTGATTGATTACTACTAAATAGAAAAAAATATGGTCCATAAGTGTCTAAATGTTAAGAAAATGACGAAATTAATGGTCGTAGTTGTATTAATATGTGATTCCGAGTGATTGAGTGTTAAAAAAAAATTGTTCAGATTATTGAAGAAAACGTTCCAAATTCTGGATTTTGGATGAACTTGCCAGAATATGACAATTTGCATGTTCATGGCGATAACATGATGACGTCATTGGCATATTGTTGAAGTTAGGAATTCACATCGAAGGAATATTAGGGGTCGTAATGTATTATTTTCTAGATTATTTCGAATTGAACAAAAAATAAAATATAAATTTGTCTCGTTGAAGGGGTTAAACACCCTCCTTCCCTTGTCTCCGCTACTAATCGTAATCTCTCAATATTTTTCTGGGTGTAAGAGACTTTTGAAAGCTATTGAAGTGGACAATAAAGTGCTGCTTTACGTCATCTTGTGATATCTATATTCTCAAAAATTTCCCAAGTGTACGTAAGACTTCTAGAATTCATATCCCAGTGAGGTCATCATGACAATAATTTGATCCTCAAAATTTTTCTCTGTATAAGAAAACTTGCGATTTGAAATACGCACAACAAGTCCTATATTGCAAGAATTCATATCTATATCTTCTAAGCCCCCACGACTGACTTATCAACATAAATTCCACATAATGCGAAATGATAGTGAGTAATCGCCTAGTTTGAAAAAATATTCTGCGCGTGGAGGAAACGAAAAGAGAAACGTATGATTGAATGCGTAGCTGCCAGGGATTTCGAAAGAATATCCAGATGGTGAATCTGAATAAAGAAAAACTAATCTAATGGTCCGTATTTTGTCAAGTAAAATTTAAGACATGCCGACTTTTTATATGATATTATAGATTGTAAGAAGTCAACATATACGCATAACCTACCTCTTAAATTCAACTTTCAATTAAGGGGAAGATATCTATAAATACATTGCTATATTTGAATCTAACCTATACAAAAAGATATAAACAAAAATGGTGCCATTTTATGTGATTCTCTTCATTATTTCCATAATATGGATCACCAGAATTGCAATGAAAAAATATAGAAATGTACCACCAAGCCCCTTCCCATGCTTACCGGTAGTGGGTCATCTTTACCTAGTGAAAAGCCCTTTATACCGAGCCTTAGGTAAACTCTCTGAGCGTCATGGTCCAATACTCATGCTCCAGTTGGGCATACGCCAAGCTCTCTTGGTTTCATCTCCATCCGCGGTGGAGGAATGCCTTACATCCAACGATATTACTTTTGCCAACCGTCCTCATTTGCTTGCTGGGAAACATCTTGGTTATGATTACACCACCCTTTCTTGGTCAAGCTACGGAGATCATTGGCGTAACCTACGACGTATCGCTTCCCTTGAGATTTTATCATCTCATCGACTACAAACCCTAAACTCGATTCGTGAGGAGGAAGTGAGGCTCTTACTAACAAAGGTGTATCAGGGAGCAATGACAAAAGATGGGATAGTGGAGATGAAGTCAATGTTTTTTGAACTCATGTTAAATGTAATGATGATGATGATTGCGGGGAAGAGATATTTTGGGGATTCGGTAGATGAAGTAGACGAGGCAAGGCGGTTTAAGGATATCGTGGAGGAGTCATTTATGTTAATGGAGACGACGAACGTGTCAGATTATTTGCCATGGTGGAGATGGTTAGGAGGAAAAAAATTGGAGAAACAAATGGTGGCTTTGAGGGGAAAAAGAGATGGGTTTATGCAAGAATTGTTAGATGAACACAAAAGAAATATAGACAAGGAAGACAAGAGGAACAAGAACTTGATTGAAGTTCTATTGACGTTGAAAAAGTCCGAACCTGAATATTACAAGGATGAAGTTATCAAAGGACTAATGCAGGTAACCTTTTTTTCTTCATATAGCGTTCTCCGTTTATATGCATGTATGAATCTGCTAAACATAAACCCGATGTTATGTCTAACAAAACTCTATAACATGACAAAAAAGAAATATAATTTCAGACCATGAAAAATAGAATTAAAACTCATAAGTTTTAGCTGCAATTCCAGTACTATATCAACCTAAACAGTTTGTATATTATCATAAACTATTTCTTTTCTTTAATTTTATGACTTTTTAGATAAATTTCTTTAAATACTTATGTCTTTCAAAGCAATGTTTAATATGAAATATAGTCTATGTACGTCTTCCGAAAACATTATGATATGATATGGTATTGAGAAGTCAACTATAATACAATAACGTAGAAAAACACCTATAGAAGATTATTAAATTAACCGTTAATATTTAATAATATTCGTTAAAAAAAATATAACAACTAGAACAATTTTATTTCAAACTTCTTTTTTTTTCTCTTTTCTTTCTTTCGGCATTTCTAAATCCAATCGAAAAGGTATATCACATTTGATTTATTTTTTTAAGTGAGACCACCTTTTACGACTTTAACATGGAAAATGCTACCTAAAGGTGTTAGGGTTATCGTCGATGGATTGGAGGTTTTTTGGCGGTTTTTATAGGTTTATTTTCTAACGGTTTCCGTACATTTATATTATACATGAAAACTACCTCTTAATTAATCACAACACTAACCGCTATAATTAGCAAAATCCATGAGATTATTTATCGATCGTCTGTAATTAGTTGTATCATTAGCTAGTTTTTATATAGACTTTCCAAATCGTCTAATCAATCAAGCATGTATATAAAACAATAAAACAGGATACTGTAAATTAAAAATAAAGTGGTACATAAACGATTAAATAAGTCAGCGGGATTTGAGATCGTGGGAATGGGTGACGAAATAAAAAAGATCCTTATAGTTGACTATCTTTGCCCATAAAGTCGAAAGATAACATTTAACTTCTAAAAATGTTGACTAATACAAAGACATGACATATTGGCATAACATCTAGAATACGAGTTTTTTTCCACATAACTTGTTACTATTTAGAATTAGGGGTGAGCATGGGTCGGTTCTGACCTCAACCCGAATCCAAACCGAAATTTCGGTTCCTGAAAGTTTCAAACTGTTTGGTTCGATTTCTACATTGGTTCGGTTCCAATCGGTTTCGGTTTGGTTTTTTATTTCGGTTTTTGGACATGGGAAAATTCATAGATCTGTCAAGGAATACTTATGAAATAAATCTCAAATGGAAGCCTATGTTACGCAATAATTGGCGCAGCAGTTCACAACTTATAACATGAAGTTGTGCATATTAGTAGAACATAATGATATGAATCGGAAAACTTTAAACACAAAATTAAGAAAAAAATATATTATATGTGGCTTAGTAAACTATAGCCTACATGGCAAAAAGAAAAAAAAATTGTGGCCTACATGGCACCAAAAGATTATATATTGATAAGTATGAGTTTGACAATTTAGAAAAGAAAATTTTGAGTCTTCACTATTAGCATCGAGAGTTTGTGTGTTTAGGGAGTAATTAATTAGGATGATTTAGAATTTTAGAAAAAGGAAAAAAATAAAAAGAATAAAACTTAAAATATCTACTAAAAGTGAACATATAAAAATTGACATACATATAATAGTTCGGTTCGGTTTTTTCCGGTTTGGTTTTACCCTCCGACCCAAACCGAACCGTTTTTTTCGGTTTCTCAAAAATCGAAACCCAAACCATCGGTTTTTATATTCGGTCCGGTTTTATGGTTCGGTTTTTATCGGTTTTTTCGGGTTTTGGGTTTTCGGACCGGTGTTTGCTCACCCCTATTTAGAATAGTTATTTGATAACTTTTTTTTTCATCGGAGAAGATGGCTTCCCGTTGTCATATCATACGAGGGTGTAGCAACAAACAACCTCTTAATTTTCGAGAAAAAGAAGTCCATGTAACTACTCCTAAAGGAAATATTGTTTTAGAGATTTCAAACTACTACAACTAAAAAGTTACAAGATAATGGAAATATTGTTTTAGAGGTTAAAAAACTACTACAACTAAAAAGTTACAAGATAATGGAAATATTGTTTTAGAAATTAAAAAACTACTACAAATAAAGAGTTTCAAGATGTTAAAACGTTCACGATTTAAGAATTTACATAAAAGGTTAAATATTGAATGATTTCACTATTTAACCTTTATGTGGATATTGGTAGAGCGGTTTGAAAGTAGAAAAATAGAAATGAAATTGTTTTTCTTGAAAAGTAGAAAATTAAAAAATTAATCCTTTCGATATTTATTTTCTTTTTATCTATTAACGAATTTGTCAGCTTTGTTTTTTTTCCGTCATTTCGTTTTAATGAATTACTCTCTAACAAACATATTGTCCAAGTTAATGCTTTAATTGCGTTTATTAAATTTAATCTTTAATTTCTAAAATGTTTCTACCTGAATACCCGATGAACCTATTTTCCAAAATGATTTAGAAATCATATGATTACAAAACACATTTGACCTACAATATGTACAAACTTCTTTTAAATTACTAATTGTCGGTTTATTCCATGGCAATCAACGTAGCTAGGTACATCAAGTAGAAACATTTTTAAAGCATCAAATCTGTAAACTTAATATTTTTGCTTATGCTAGGTCCTACTATCAGCAGGAACAGACACATCTAGTGGTACAATGGAGTGGATGTTATCACTTTTACTAAACAATCCCGAAGCTCTAAAGAAAGCACAAAACGAAATCGATTTGTATGTAGGGGAAGATCGTTTAGTTAATGAATCCGATATATTGAATCTTCCTTATCTACGTTGCATAATAAATGAGACTATGCGGATGTACCCTCCAGGTCCGCTCGTGTTCCATGAGTCTTCAAAGGATTGTAGTGTGGGAGGGTATCACATTCCAAGCGGTACAATGCTATTAATGAACTTGTGGGCGATGCAAAATGATTCTAAGAACTGGGAAGACCCTATGAAGTTTAAACCAGAGAGGTTCATCGGGTTAGAAGGTTCAAGAGATGGATATAAGCTAATGCCATTTGGGGCTGGAAGGAGGAGATGCCCAGCAGAAAACTTGGCCATGCGTATGGTCAGTTTGACATTGGGTACACTTATTCAATGCTTCGACTGGGAAAGAACGAGTGATGAGATGATTGACATGACTGAAGGAAAGGGATTGACCATGCCAAGAGCTAACCCTTTGGTGGCAAAGTGTCGACCTCGTGGACAGATGGTGAAATTGCTATCTCAAATGTGAAAGATTTGATGGCCTAATAGCAATAGATGAATTTGTTAAACACTTATCATTAGTTTTACATATATAATGGTTATACAATTATACTTTCTACATATCGCATGAGTCTTAGGAGACTCGTGATACATATATTATTTTTGAGATTATTTCAAATTAATTAAAAAATTACATATAAAGTTGTCTATGTTCTCCAAATTTACCAAGTGTCTCAATTCCTGTGATATCGTAGTGATGTCATCATTGCGATGTTTTGATCCTCAAATTTTTTCCAAGTATAAGAAAACTTGCTATATGAAATACCCACAAGTACAGGTCTCTATAAAGTATAGTGTAAAAGTTCATATTAGGACATGTATATTAACATCTTGTGTTTAACAATAGCATAACATGCAAACATCATGGATGGAGCACAATGGTGATATGGAAGAATAGGATTGACCTGCAATAACGACAATTTTCATATGAATAAAAGTTCCATTTACAATATTCGTCATCTGTATAAAATTTCGATTGAGGTCGTAATTTCAGTTTCTTCTTTGGCCATCTGTAATAATTGATTCATATTGAAAACTACCGACTTGATCAATTCGGACATAATGGAAATTGATGACGGGTAATAGCTTAGTCTGAAAGAATTCTCTACATGAAGAAAACCAAAAGAGAAACGATATCCAATTGTGGATATGATAGAAGATAACCCATCTAATATTACTTATTTTGGCATTTGACATTTAAGTTACGATGGCGCCTCATCGATATAATATTATAGATTATAGATTATAGATCGAGATCATAAAGAAGTCAACATATATAGCAGTTTTTAATTTCAACTCCCAAGGAGAAGATATCTATTAATGGGTTGCTATCTTTGAATCTAACATATACAAAAAACATAGTAAACAAAAATGGTGCCATTTTATGTGATTCTGATCTCCATCATCTCCATAATAGGGATTACAAGAATTGTATTGAAAAAGTACAGAAATTTACCACCAAGCCCCTTCCCATGTTTACCGGTATTGGGTCATCTTCACCTAGTGAAAAGTCCACTATACCGATCCTTAGGTAAACTCTCCGAGCGTTATGGTCCTATACTCATGCTCCAGATGGGTACTCGCCAGGCACTCGTGGTTTCATCTCCATCAGCGGTGGAGGAATGCCTCACCACCAACGATATTGCTTTTGCCAACCGTCCTCAGTTGCTAGCTGGAAAACATCTTGGTTATGAGTACACCACCCTTTCTTGGTCAAGCTACAATGATCATTGGCGTAACCTACGGCGTATTGCCTCCATTGAGCTATTATCATCTCATCGACTACAAACCCTAAACTCGATTCGTGAGGAGGAAGTGAGGCTATTAGCTACAAAGGTGTATCGGGGAGCAATGACTAACAATGGGATAGTGGAGATGAAGTCGATGTTTTTTGAACTCATGTTGAACGTAATGATGATGATGATTGCTGGGAAGAGATATTTTGGTGATTCGGTAGCTGAAGTAGACGAGGCAAGACGGTTTAAGGATATGGTGGAGGAGTCATTTGTCTTAATGGAGACGACGAACGTGTCAGATTATTTGCCATGGTGGAGATGGTTAGGAGGAAGAAAATTGGAGAAACAAATGGTGGCTTTGAAGGGAAAAAGAAATCGGTTTATGCAAGATTTGCTAGATGAACACAAAAGGAAAATGGACAAGGAAGACAAGAGGAACAAGAACCTGATTGAAGTTCTATTGACGTTGGAAAAATCGGAACCTGAATATTACAACGATGAAGTTATCAAAGGGCTAATGCAGGTAACATAATTTTTTTTCTCTAGTATGTTATCACATTATGGCCGTTCTCCCTTTATATTTATATCCATGTCTTTAACGTGTTAAACATAACAAAACGCTACTATAAAACACGACATATTATCTCAATACGTAAAAATAGAATTAAAACAAATAAGTATTAGCTTCCCTTTCGGCTATATCAGCCTATAAACAGTATACCATATAATCATAAACTAGTTTTTTTAAAAGATGGCTTTTTAATTAATTTCTATAAATAATATTCGTTCCAAAAGTCTATGCACGTCTTCTGTAAAAATAATGGAGTAGATATGATATGAAAGAGAAAAGTCAAAAGTCAACTGTATAATACAATAACGTAGAGATTCGTATCTTATTTTTGGCATGTGGTTAATTTTATACAATAACACTAGTTATATTATATTACTAGACTAGACTAAAAGAGTAGATATATGATACCCTTTCGATGCACGATTCAAATAAATAAATCAACTTACAAATAGAAAATAACTCAATAATATTAATGATTTTGTTAACTATTCATTGTATTAATAACAAGAAACTAATTGTACAATTGTTATTGTTAGTTTAGAACAACATACACATATTTATTTTGATTACATAATACCACTAATTTACAATATAAACTCTAAATTAAACAAAATGATATAGTCTTGAAAAAACAAACATTCAAACAACTAAAATTTCATAGACAAAGAACAATATTAATATTATGATCCACCCTAACTTGAACTAGTTCCTGTGAAAATGGAACCACGTATTGGTATATTATTATCACTCGAGACTAAGTGCTTGGTTAGGGGTTATGGGGGTAATGATAATGATTGATAGAGGTTGGTTTGTTGTATTGTAGTTAATTATTGCACAATAATAGGTAATACTTCATTATATTTCAAATCAGGGTTATTCATTAACTACCTATTACATTCCATAGTATTCCTTTTCCCATTAACTACTCATTGAACCAAGCGGACAAAATAAATTAGGAAGAATTTTTGAATGAAAATTAAAAGGAAAAAAATTAACATGGAGAAAATACTATCCTCAACTACTAAATTTTTAAAATTTGAATTTTACCCATACTTTTTTTCTCTCTTTTAGTGTTAAAATATTTTAAATTTTTGGTGTTATTTTTGGCTCTTATCGTAGACTACAATTCTTTTAGATGTTACATAACTTCTACAGCTAATAAAATACAATATCTAAAAATAATGTTGTAGTAGTTGTTAGACGCACGTAAGGTAGTGGAGTAAGGATTAAAGATTAGTTAAGATTTATCGAAATTAATTAGATCAAATTTTCTTTATATAATAAGTTATTTAAATTAGTTGTGAGTTTCATTTGAATATTTAATGCAATTTACTAATTAAATAGGTTATATGGTATCACAACAATATCTTTGACTTCCATCCTTTTCACATTTGATCTTATTGTTATTTTAAATTGATAATAACCGAATTGGTTTGATTTGATCTATTAGTTGACCGATTATTGACTAGGGACTAACCGATGGATTTACAAAAATCTCATCGGTAAAAATAAGATTAGGGATTATTCGTCGATTAATCGTTGGAATAATGAGACTTTTACAATATTATGCTAAAGGCTAAAGATTTAATAACTCCATAGAAAGTTAAAAATTTAAACCCAAATCTTGAATGTTTCACTATTTAACCTTTATGAAGTTTTCGATAGAGTGATTTAAAACTAGTAAAATAGAAGTGAAATTGTTTTCTATGAAAGTTGGAAAATGAAAATTATCTGCTTTATATGTTGATTTTATTTTATTCTTTTAAATAATTTGTAAACTACAACATCTATTTTCTATAAGTTATTTCATTGTAATTAATTTTTCTCCAAAAACATGTTTAAATAAAACATCACGTTTACGAATCTTTATCTTTAAAAATGTTTTTACTTGATGTACCTATTTCCAAGATGATGGAAAATTCTAATATTAACAAATACATTTGACCAACAATACATATAGACTTCTTTTAAATTACTAATTGTAACTTTATTTTTATGCCAATCAATGTAGCTAAGTACATCACGTAGAAACTTTTCTAAAGCATCAAATCCATAAACGTAATAATTTTTTACGTGTGCTAGGTGCTACTAACAGCAGGAACTGACACATCTAGTGGTACAATGGAGTGGATTTTATCACTTTTACTAAACAATCCTGAAGCTCTAAAGAAAGCTCAAAACGAAATCGATCTGAATGTAGGAGAAGATCGTTTAGTTAAGGAATCCGATATATCGAATCTTCCTTATCTACATTGCATAATAAATGAGACTATGCGAATGTACCCTGCAGGTCCGGTCATGGTTCACGAGTCTTTAAAGGATTGTCGTGTGGGAGGTTATCACATTCCAAGTGGTACGATGTTATTGATGAACTTGTGGGCGATACAAAATGATTCTAAGAATTGGGAAGACCCTATGATATTTAAACCAGAGAGGTTTATCGGTTTAGAAGGTTCAAGAGATGGATACAAGCTAATGCCATTTGGGGCTGGAAGGAGGGGGTGCCCAGCAGAAAATTTAGCCATGCGTATGATTGGGTTGACATTGGGTACACTTATTCAATGTTTCGATTGGGAAAGAACATGTTGGTGCAAGAATGCAATGACTGGATGTTCTATTACGTTATGTTTGTTTATCACTGTATTAGTTTGAATAGATTTAGCTTTATGGGCTGCTCACGGACTTGCATGTCCGTGAGGCCCAATAAAGCCCAAGCCCAAACTGGCTGAACATGTTACTCTATAAATAGAGGTGTTCAGATCAGTTTAGGGTTGTGGGTTTTGATAGACGAATTCGTGTTTAGCTTTTGGATTGTAACAGCGATTGTTAATCAGAAGCTTTAGAATTCGGTAATTGTGTTTATGCGTATATTACATTCGATTATTACTTGTGTGTTTATTGATTACGAGATTCCGCATCGTATTCAGTATAGTTTAATCCTGTAGATCGGACCACTGGGACCTACAATTGGTATCAGAGCGAACGCTTTGTTTGCTCTTATCGAGATTTGGTTCAGGGTTAAATTCAGGTTTTAATCGATTCTGGAAAATTAGTGTTCTTAGCGATTTTGAGTTCGGCGGCGATTAGGGTTTCTGAACGTCTTCGTGGGCGATTAGGGTTTCTGAACATCTTCGTGGGTGATTAGAGTTTCTGAACTCCATCGTGGGCTTAGTTTGTGGATCTTCGTGGATTACATCTTCGTGGATTACATCTTCGTGGATACTTCTTCGTGGATTACATCTTCGTGAATACTTCTTCGTAGATTACTTCTTCGTGAATTACATCTTCGTGAAATACTTCCTCGTAACCATCTTCGTGATTGAGACCCCTTCTTCGACGAACAACATCTTCGTGAGTAACCATCTTCGTGAACAACATCTTCGTGTTTGAGACCCCTTCTTCGACGAACATCATCTTCGTGAGTAACCATCTTCGTGAACTTGCTCGTTTAAACATCTTCGTGAACAACATCTTCGTGAGTATACTTGTTAGTGTGTTTAAACATCTTCGTGAACAACATCTTCGTGAGTATACTTGTTCGTGTGTTTAAACATCTTCGTGAACTTGCTCGTTTAAACATCTTCGTGAACAACATCTTCGTGAGTATACTTGTTCGTGTGTTTAAACATCTTCGTGAACAACATCTTCGTGTACTTCTTCGCTGAAATGGATTCTAAACAATCCATTAACGTTCCTCCAAAGTTACTTAACTCCGCACAATATTTTGAATGGACTGAACTATTTGAACAATTTTGTCGTTACAACGATGTGCAAATGTGGGCATGCATTAATGAAGTCTATGTGCATCCGCGTCAAACTATAGAGGGTGTAACTGCAAATATTCCCATCAATAAAATGACACCTGAATATCGACGAGAATATGACTCTGAAAACAGAGCAATAGCCAGTCTGAAGATGGCTCTGCCAGTTGACATGCAGCATCTTTTCAAGAATCTGCTTGATGCTAAGAAAACTTCCCATGATTTCTGGAAAGCAATTGAAAAACAATATGCCGGAACCCCAGCTCAGCAAAAGAGTCGAGCAAATATACTTAAACGACAATTCAATACTTTCCGATCAGGAGTTAACGAACCATTTGAAGATACTGTTACCAGATACTTCAATCTTCTTGCAGAACTCAATAGATATAAAATCGATGTAGAAAGTGAAAAGGTTGAGCGATTCTTGGATGCAATGCCTAAGCGTTGGGAAATTTACGTAAACCTCATAAAAGATGAACTCGACAAAAACGAAGTTATTACTTTAGAAGCACTGCTGGAACGTTTCAGAGGTTATGAGTTGACACGTTTCACAACAAACATGATCACAGATCAAACTCCATACGGGCAAACCTCAGAATCAAACACATCCGACAATGCCACTGCTTTCTTTACAGATAAGGACTCACAGCCCTCGGAAACACTTTCTGGCACTCGACCTACCATGGCAACACCAGCTGTTCCCGCCACACATCAGAAAATGCCAATGAGTGTTAAATCTGCAGAGGAAAGTCTCGAAATACTATCATGCTTTTTGACTGCCTATGGAAATCAGGTACAAGGAAAAATTGCCGATCCAGGACTATGGGATGAGGATTTCAGTCAAGTTGATCAGGATGATCTTGAAGAAATGGATTTACAATGGCAGACAGCCATGATTACCAACAGAATAAAAAGATTCATGGCAAGAACAGGACGCAGCTTAAGAACAGGAAAGGCAGGCTTCGATAAATCAAAAGTACGTTGTTACAACTGTCAACAACCCGGTCACTTCGCACGAGAATGTCAACAGCCAAAGGTTGAACGCACTCCAAATCCAGACAAAGGTGGTTCTTCTCAAACCGGTCAACCACAGCGTAGCTTAGCTTCACAGGCTATGATCGTTCAACACAATGATCACACATATGACTGGACAATCTGTACCAATCAGGCACTCATGGCTTCTGTTGAAGAGATTCATAGTGAAACAAGTGACACAAGTTCCGATAATGACGCAAGTTCCAGTTCTGATAACGACACAAGCTCCAATGAAGACGATCAAGATGGTAAAGACACTGAGGACGAGAAAACACCATGCAATTGTACAGTGGATATGTCTAACGACAACTTTGTTGCAAAAATGGCTGGTCTTCAAACCGAAAAGTCTAAGGTACTTCTTGACCTTGCATCTGTTAAAGAATTGTGCAAATCTTTTATTGTCTTAACTCTTGAACATGACAAATGGTTTAACTCCGTATCTAGTTTGGAAACACAGAAAACCAAACTTGAAAAAGAAGTTGCAATACAGGTTTTCTTAAAAGATGACTACATTAGAAAATATAAACAAACTGAAAACACAAGAGTTCAACTTTTAGCAGATGTAGGTCTTTTAACACAAAAAGTCGGCATGTTGTACGACAGTCTTGAAAATGAAAAGAAAAACGTTGCCATAAAAGTTCAAGAGTTACATGCTTGTCAAATTAAATTAACTGAACAGGAAGGCAAGATGGAACAATTTCGCACTTCTTCTGTCACCTTGAACTCTATGATAAGTCGTCAACGAACTTCTGGTACAAAAACGGGTTTAGGCTATAACGAAACTCCACCTCCATACAACAACGATTTTAGTTTCTTTAGAACCCAACCTCCAATGAATGACGAAAGTGAATCATCCAATACCAGAGACCAGGAATCTGCACCTTCTCAAGAAAAGCACCCCGAAAAGCAACCCGAAAAGACTTCATCAAATGATCTATCGTCGGATTCTGAACCAACTCCACAGAAGAAAATGGAATCATTAAATTGCTTCAAATGCCGTGAAAGAGGACACGTGGCCTCGGTATGTACAAACAAACGAAAGGACCCTCCAGTTAAAGTTACGCCCACACCACAACCTAAGTTCACTCCCACAAAACCCGTTCACATTCTTCGAAATCCACAACGTGAGCGTCCTGATACATATGCTAAGCCTTCGGGGTATACTAAACCGAGCCAAGGAAATTTTAACCAACGCCCTCATCAACGGCCTCAACAACCATTCGTTCCATCATTCCGTAAACACAATTCTGAGCAACGCTTCCAACTTCCTCCACGATATCCTCACCACAATCATCATCAAAACTTTCACCACTCTCCTCCAAGACCTCATTATGAGCCGCGTTATCATTCTTCATCCAACCGTTTTAATTCATCACAAATGAGTCATAGAGTTCCATATCACTCTAACAGTCATTTCTCCTCACGCCATCCATCTTATTCTTCTCATCAACACAAGGGAGTTTACAAAAGAGTCACTTACGTGACTGAAAATGGACAATCCAGGTCTGTTATGGCCTGGGTTCCCCATGAGAACTAATGATTTAAATTTTCTGTGCAGGAACCGAGTCACCGACTCGTTAAGAACTGGTATGTTGACAGTGACTGTTCCAGGTACATGACAGGAGAACGAAGTTTGCTTCACAATTACGAATTAGGAAAGTAAGTATTGCTGGAGATAAAGGTGGCGAAATAACTGGAATGGGATCAGTTACAAATGGCAAAATTACACTGAAGGATGTGTTCTATGTCAGATAATTGGAACACAATTCGCTGAGTGTTTCTCTAATTGTTTTGAATCCCTCATTCACCGTATTGGACTACGCAACTTAGATTAACCAACGTTTACTTAAAAAAAAAAAAAAAAAAAAAAATTAAAATTAGTTTAACTTTTCTTGGACTCTAAATTTCGAGATGAAGATAAATTTTGCTTATGACTCTTAGTCTTAGATCGGGTTTTTGCCGCTTGCTTTATAATTTTTCAAAGTATTTAGTTTAAATTCCAGTGTCTTGTGGCCCTTCGCCTTATTACTGAATTCAGTTGTGTGGTTTGCTGTCTTAGAGCTCTAAAGTTTTCAACCATTAAACGACTTAAGTCTGCTGATTGCAACAAAGGTTGAGAATGGATTTCTGTTACGAAGTCATGTGATACACTAACAGATCACTTATATCAAATTTAAAATATTTTATTGGTGTGTTAATAAGTGTTTGAATTCATATAAGCGGCCTTTGGAACTTGAGTAAGTACACACATGGGATGCCTCGATCATCTAGCCACCTAAGGTCTTCACGGGTCTGGGATCGGTTGGTAGAAAGCTCGTTAAAGGGTTCCATAGAAAGTCGCAGAATTCTAACATCTTAAAAAGGCTTCATAGAAGCTCAGTCATAGACTTGCACAATTAAAAACCAATGCGTTAAACTGTTTTCAACAAATTTGATATACGCTATCTTAATGCTAGCTTCATATGTTGCATTGTCAGGTTTGGTAACCATCCCATACTACTTTGTACCATGGAAGGATTCACAAATACCTTGAGCATCTCTCTCTTTTGTCGAATGGTTCCTAACTTCTGAGTGCTTTTTAGCCTAAATCGATGACAGCTTACTTGTAATTAAAACACAACTTTTTGGGTACGGCTGAACGGTTAAATTGGACAACTACACAAACATGGGTTTAAATTAAATTCGCTTTGAAACCCCGATAAGCAATCTGATCGAATTATGTTTCCTAATGTATACTACCGCTTTTACGATTAGTTAAAGCTTTTACTTTACACTTTTCTGTTAATAGTTTTCTTATTTCATACAACGTTGGTTAAAATCATTAATACAGTCCATCCGGCCCAATATCCTAGTCTCATCGGCTCAGGCTCACTTCTGGCCTACATATACACTTCATAAGGTTGCAGTTATCCAACAGTCAGATGTTGAGACATCCGTTCGTAGTTTCTCCCTCGAGGCTCAGATCAGGGAACTCTCAAAGCGCCCATCTGCTCAGGGGGAGGATACCTGTATTAGTTTACAACGGTCAAGAGAGCAGCTAGGCCAAACTTCTCGAGTTATGATAGTCTATCAGCTTACAGCACAGGGGGAGCAACACCAGCAAAAGCAACAACAACAACAACAACATCAAGAGAAATGGAGACAGTAATATGGTTGCTCAACAGCAAGGCTGCGACAAGGATAGTATACCTACCGATTGCAATCATGACAGAGATTTTAAGAGTTATTGATGCAACACAACTAGCCAAACTAACAGAGAGCGATCTGAAGGTGCTAAAGAGCACGCACATTTATGCGCAGGAAGGCTGAGGAGACATCGGTAGAGATTACCATACTGACAGTGATACTTTGATCAGAGAATAGAAGCATCAGTCAAGGGGGAGTTTGTTGGTGCAAGAATGCAATGACTGGATGTTCTATTACGTTATGTTTGTTTATCACTGTATTAGTTTGAATAGATTTAGCTTTATGGGCTGCTCACGGACTTGCATGTCCGTGAGGCCCAATAAAGCCCAAGCCCAAACTGGCTGAACATGTTACTCTATAAATAGAGGTGTTCAGATCAGTTTAGGGTTGTGGGTTTTGATAGACGAATTCGTGTTTAGCTTTTGGATTGTAACAGCGATTGTTAATCAGAAGCTTTAGAATTCGGTAATTGTGTTTATGCGTATATTACATTCGATTATTACTTGTGTGTTTATTGATTACGAGATTCCGCATCGTATTCAGTATAGTTTAATCCTGTAGATCGGACCACTGGGACCTACAGAACAAGTGACGAGATGATTGACATGACCGAAGGGAAGGGATTGACCATGCCAAAGGCTAAACCTTTGGTGGCAAAGTGTCAACCTCGTGGACATATTGCGAAATTGATATCTCAAATGTGAGAATTGAATGTATTAAGCGACTATAACCATTTATGACTTAAAACAATATCGTAATTGTTAGATGATTGGCTTAGTTGTCCCAAATCTGATATGTGGGCTTTATTACATTATAGTTTATGGGGTGTCTTGTAATCACTATTAATATCGTTAATTAAGTCATTCAATAAAGAGATAAGGTTTTTCACTATTATTTGTCATTGTATCAGCGCAAGTTTGATTCTTTGAATTAGCTTATATGTTGTCCAGTCAAAACCTAGCCACATGTCTTGTTATTAAAAAAGTAATCTAAAAACTTTGGATTGTACCTCAATAGGTAATTATTTTGTCCATAACCGTTTGAAGAAAACTGATGATGTTAGGTTTATTTGGTTTCGTAATCAAATTTTGTAGAAAAGCATACCGAATTCGCGGTAGAAAACCAAGGGACGCGTATTTACCTACCGTAACAAGCGTCGAGTTTAAATCTGTAAAAAGAAAAAAAGCAGTTTGATGTTTTGTTTGTAACCTCAAACCACTTTGAGTCAAGTAAGACGGCTATAAATTCGTAAATACTTTCGTAGTGTAAAACTTGGTTAATTGGTTAAAATAATCTATATATTTTTAAAGTATAATTTGATGATATTTTTTGGTTGTCGTAAGAAAATCACACTAATCTTCTTGGATCCGAAAAATTACAGAAGTATAAGAGTCTATCCAAGGTCCAAAAATCAATTAGAAAAAAAGGCCAAGCCCAACTAAAATTAAATATGATCCATATTTAAATAAACTATAATAAAATTTGAAATATCAATCAGTTATAAGCCCTTTTATAAGCCCAAATAAACACCACTTAAGATTAAAATAAGTATTAGAGTTAATTACATAAATGGTCCCTGTGTTTGTCGCAAAACAACGGGTCCAGTCCCTGGGTCGAAATTCCTTCGGACCCAGTCCCTGGACCCTATCTTTGGTTGCACGTTTGGTCCCTCCCACTAACGTTCGTTTATTTTGGTCGTTAAGTGAGTCATGTGCTTCTCACGTGAGGGTTATTTAAGACATTCTCTTTTTTGCAGGGACTAGTTATGAGTGTTTATTTTTTAAATATAAATTAAAAAAAAAAAAAAAAACAATAATAAAAACCTTCATCTTCCCCAAACACAAACCCCTCTATTGATCACCCAAACAAAAAACACCAACAACAAAAACCCCAATATGACGATGAATTGAGTATAGTAATTCATATTTGAAGCATAGATTATGCTTCTGAAGCCACGTCACTAGCGCGTGAGCAGTTTCAAACGATGAATTTGATGATGAGGTGATTGATTTAAGCAGCGCGTGCCAAAACGGAGCTGGTACGACCCGGTATGACTCAGCGAGGCGTAACTCGGTTTGGCTAGGTGAAGACGGCGTGTTGGTAGTGTCGTCGGAGTTATAATTGGAGAGGAATTGGAGGAGAGGTGAGAAATCGTAGCGGCGGTTAGTGGAGAGTAAAACGACGTCGGATTGAGTGATGGAGTCGGATGAACGGAGAGAGGATGTGTTGACGGTGAAATTGGCGGAAATGAGTGGTGGTTTGTGGTGGTTGTGACGGTTATGACGGTGGTTGGTGGTGGATAAGGGTGGAGGGAGATGAAGACTATTCATTTTGTGTTTATGATGAAAATGAAATTGATGGAATTAAAATGTTGTTGTATGGAAGAGACGGTAAGATCTCGCCGGAATCGTGTGTTAAAGGACAGTGGGGAACTCAGGTGAGCTGAGTTAGGTTGAGTTAGGTTGAGGGGTCAGTTATAATTGAGTTAGGTCAAGGGATCTTGATAAGAAACCCTAAAAAAATAATTGGGGAAATTGAGAGTCAAAATTGATGGAGAGTAATATTATAATACATAACTAGTCCCTGCAAAAAAGAGAATGTCTTAAATAACCCTCACGTGAGAAGCACATGACTCACTTAACGACCAAAATAAACGAACGTTAGTGGGAGGGACCAAACGTGCAACCAAAGATAGGGTCCAGGGACTGGGTCCGAAGGAATTTCTACCCAGGGACTGGACCCGTTGTTTTGCGACAAACACAGGGACCATTTATGTAATTAACTCTAAGTATTATTTTAGTTAAATATAATTAAATATATATTAAATTATATATATTATTATTATTTTTTTTAAGTATAAAATTTTATAGATTTAGAACGTAAGAATTTACAATGTGACAGAAGGCAAGCGGGCAACAAGCTGCGCCGCTAACCCTTTTTGGATTGCAAAGCCAATACGTTTAAAAACTACATCAAAACGTCTAGGGGTCATAACATTGCTATGCATAACCCGTTGAAATCGACTGAGTAGCTCTACTGCCTCTGGTGCAAGGAAACCGAAGGTATCAAAAGCAAAGGGAATAAACACGTGTTGATTTTCAATGCATGCTTTCTCGTGTTTGGTCACTTTGCCTGAAGCAGCCTTCAAAGCAGCCTGACCCGCTGTAAAACCGCTACTACGTAACCCCACGAGAGGAGAAACCCCAGTCAGATCCACACACGCATGTTTCCCTCCAACCCATCCAAAAACCAAAACGTCGGCCGGTCTAAGTGTAGATCTTCCATCCGACGGGTCTGTTAAAAAGTTTACAGGTGCTTCTTTCTTGGCGGAGATCCCGGCACGTCTACATATGTCAAAGAGGACGTCTCTAACCATATCGTGTCGGTATTTGAAACCCGGGAGCTCTTTACAATGAACCGCGTGTTCCCCAAAGGAATCCAAACATGCCTTGCGACAAACAGGGCATATCGCATCAACCGGGAATAATGGAATCATAAGACGATACTTAAGAATAGTGCGATATTCCACCGGTGACATATGTTGACCAAGCCCGTCTATTGGAATAGCTAGTAGAAAATCCTGAGCATGTGGTGCGCGTAGACACTCAAAAACCGCTTTCTGCCTCATAGTCATGTCAAAGTGAACTTCCATATTCTTGACCAAATCGCTAAAAATGACATTCGCCAGTGTTTGTTGGGGTTTCGAGGGGACGGTGTCCTTATTAGTGAACCCACTAAAATCAAAGCTTGGAAGCGTATCACGAAGACGAGCCGAAGCTATACCAGTTGTTTCTCAACACAAGATTATTATTTTTAAAAAGTACTTTATAAAAGTTTTTGGGCTGTCAAATCAACCCATTTTGGCCAACCCTAACCTTAGCTTATGAACTGAATATTTGAATATTACCTATAGATTATAGGTATTATGACATCAAAACAATCTATTTAGCGTGTGATAAAAAGGTATTCAATATATTATCCAATCCAACGTCATCTAATGAAACTATCTCTTTAATTTACGAAATTGAAAGAACTAAACAAAGGAAATAAAAAACCATGAGCGAATCCTAGATCAAGCGACTACATTTGCGGATATGAGTTATGACGGCTGCACAACCACAAGGGCAAGGTACAATTCTTGATCTTTACGAAACGACCACACTTGAATCATTGAATTTTCCACTATATCATCCTTGTTATCCTTCACAAAGCTATACCAGTTGTTTCTCAACACAAGATTCTTGGAGGATACCATATGCCACATGTTCAAAACCATCGGTTTCTCGTATATTTGTTGCTTTGGCCCCACAAGTCGTACCCTGATCCCCACTCCCGCCTCTACATCCCTTTCCTCTTCAGCTGTCAACCAATCTTGAATATGTATAGCTAGTTGTGTAACTGGCATGATTAAGCAATTCGTATTTGGTTTGACATCACTTGCATACAATCTTTTTTGTATCACAAGGTTCACGTTAAAACCGTTCATCTCATCCCTAATGAACTGCATTAATGCTTCGGTCTCATGCTCCATCTTAAAATAATGTCAATTAATACTTGAAAAACTATATACGATTTTGTTGTATTAACGTTCGTATGATTTCTGTTATACAAAATATGAAGTTTGTACTTAGGATTAATGAATTATACAGAAATTAATTACTTCTTATATAAAAAGAAAAAAAAAAATAATAATAATAATACCTGATCAGTTTACGCTTTATGGATGTCGACGATTAATGAGAAGGTTTAAACTAAACCAAAAATGGTAACCTTATATTATATAGGAAACTTAGAATTAGAATTGGATAATAATACGTAATGGGCTTAAAGAAAAAACCATAGTCCATAGCTATATTTTTAAATATAACAAATTATATTTAAAAAAACCTTATATGGTAACTATAGTTTCCTAATCTTTTGAAATTACTTTTTTAACAAGTAACATAATATTATTATTATTAGAGTTAATTATATAATTGGTCCCTATTTTTGTATCAACATAAGAGGAAAGGGATGTCGAGATGGGATTGGGGATCGAGGTACGCCTGCTGGGGCCAAAGCTACAAATATACGAGAAACCGATGGTTTTGAGTATGTGGCATCTGGTATCCTCCAAGAACCTTTTGTTGAGGAATAACTCCCTTAATTCGTGTATAATTTGCACATTGTTTGTTCTCCTTATTACATTAAAAGACACTTAGGTTCAGTAAATCAATCATACAATTCAACGACATTCTTATGTTTTATCTCTAACGAGTCAAAATATGAGAATAATAAGAACAACATAGTAGCTTGAGTGGAGGTGATTGGAAGGCATTGAAAGCTTACTATTAAATCAGTGATTTATTTTACTTTCCATAATGAGCTCCATCGCTAAATACATTCAGAGGCGAAAGACTTTGTCATAAGAATTTTACATTTTTTTTAAGGAGCATAGCCTCTCATTCAGGATCAATTTGAGAATCATATAATCTGATATTAAAGTTAACAAACGACATTATCTTCGGCAAAAAAGAAACGATACATTATTATTACATTGCTGGAACCAATCTGGTTATTAGGGAGAGGGGTGTTTTAAATAATCACGCCACTTGTCAATAAAAGGCAACTCATCTGGATTTAAGCTTGGAAGTCCACGGTCTTGAAGGCTGTTGATTAGTTGCGTAGTCTCACCAAGGAGTTGGGCTGCAACATGGACACTCGCCTCTCTTTTCTCTATCGCACTCTCATGGCATTTCAAAGCTATGACTTGGGGTAAGTTGGTGAAACAAGCAGCCAGTATGTCAGCTATCATTGATGATAATTTCAAAAATAGTTCCTCTTGGCTAACCTGCTCAATGTTGGTCTTGTAGGAAAGCAGGATCGTTTCGGTTATTCGATACATCGAATTAGCGCAAATAGACCTGGAGATGGAATCATCGTCTGGGCTTACAATATTCTTACTTTTCACCCCAGTGACCATGTTTTTAGCTGTATCTTTTAACCATTGCAGAACCTGTCTTGATGTATTTAGTCGAGTATCAAGGTTTTTCAACTTGTTTCCTAACCAGTAGTGATCGACTTCAACTTCTAGCCACAAGGTTTTAGTCGCCTTTTGAATGCTTTCGTATTCATCTGCACCATTGAGGATTTCTTCAACAAGTGAGACATATACAAGACCTTCACTCACACTCCTCAGGAAGCTATCAACTATGTTGTCTTGGACGTTAGACAGAGAAATAGCGATGCTCGTTAAGGTTACCACAGGTAAGCTCCAGCAGTTAAGGGGTTCTTCTGCAAGCAAAGACGGAACATGATGGCTGTCAAAGAGTTCAACTCCTTCGAAACCACTAGATCCCTCTAGTAGCTTTATAAGATTATTGGGTTGCTTCTTTTCAGCCTTCTTGATCAAGCTGTCCACAGACTTCAAAATTCTTTTCAATGTTCTTTCAGCAACCTCCATATCGTCTTGAAGTTGTAAAACATACAGTTGAAGATCTTCATTTTGTTCCGCTTGCTTAGTCTTTTTTCCCAATACAATAGTAATACCCACTGAACTAAAAATTAACTTTAACCACTTCCAACAACGTAAACAAAACAAGACACATATTACAAACATAATTGGGATCAACGCTATCATCTTGCAAGCTACCACAACTGTCTTTTGAAATCCTATACAACAATTTAGAATCAGGATTTTATAAAGATGGAAGAGAATCTTGCATTTGCGGCTACTGGTCGAGAAAGGTATGCTACTTTTTTTCCAATCACGCAACTTCTGAGTCCAGTAGCTTTCTACTTTAAAAACCTTGATATGGTTCCAAACCCATTCTATGGACAACTTAAAGCTTAAGGATGCAAAACATCTACAAAGTGGGGCAACCGTACCTAATACGACTCCAAAAAATTGTACCATGAGAATTACTAACGTTGACCATTTGTAACCCGAACGTTGGTCATATAAATATTGACAAGTATAAATAAAAATAATAACATGTATGATTGTGCTTAATACACATATTACCCCCGAGGCAGAGGTTGTAGCAGAGCATGTTGTAATGAATTGGGGGCTTCCTGTACCTGCCATGATCCAATGGTTCCTAACATACCGCTTTAACTTTTCAACAGTTAATAATCTTCCTGGTTGCTGCAACTCTATCAAAGCAGTTTCATGACCTGTTTGATATTTCGATTCAAGTATCTGTTTGGATTTTGGAATCGCTAAAGCTGTACATAAATGTATTATGAGCAACGCAAGTTGCAAAGCCACATATACAGTTGCTATTGCCCATGTGTAATAACCAACATAACTTGAAGAATCCCCTTGGAAAACGACACCCGTATTTATTTGAATGCACATATTCACAACCACGGTAATTACCAGAATTACCAAAGCTATGATGTTTGTGAGAAGTTCTTTGCTGTCCATAGTCGCCAATGAAGGCAAGAAATTAGCCATCATGGTGCACATAAATGCCATGCTTCCGAGCTTTGCACCAATGTCCACATCACCTGGCATAGAAGTATTCAAATCCACAGATAGCTTCATTGCAACAGCTATCACAGTGAGAAAAACAGCATTGAGAGTGAAATATTTACACGGGAACCATAGTTTTCTGTTTCGGAAACCATGAATCAAATCACCCATCATTGCAAGGACGCAAAACAGAGAACCTATCGCAACATACATCCCAATCCATGGCATAGGTTTGCTGTACTTGTCTTCATCATCTGCACTTGGTACTAAATCAACTGCACGCCATATTAATTCGGTGTAACCCTCTAGGGAAGACTTTAAATCACTTGAAACGTTGCATTCCCGCTCCAGTAGATACAAAAGATAGGTATAGCGATTTCCCGCATTTGAAGTCAAATTTAATTTCTTAAGAGTTGACATTTTTTAGATAACTGATGTAAGTTATGCAGAGTGAGTGTCTTGAGATTATATAGATAATATTGATATTCTTTAAACAGTTTCTTTTCCTAAGTTTTTCGAGTGACAAAATATAATGAAATTTCCAGCCATTTTCACCAAAAGTTGGATGAATGTGTCAAGTGGTGATATATTAATCGATTTAAAAAATGCTTATTTAACAAACATATCCTATAGTCTAAATTTGGAAGGAGAGTGAAGGTGACGAGAAGATGACTTTGTTTGGGCTTATTAGGCGGCAGTTCGAGTGGCAAAATCGCGAAAACTCTCTAACTACAATGAAAATGAAAATAAAGATAAATAAGATCCGGCTTTGGCAGATCTGTTGCACATTTAAGATACAACTTTGACAGATCCGGCTTCATAAACATAAGTTTGAACTTTATTTTTTTATTTTTTTTTGTTTTGATTCTTGATAACTTTGAACTTAATATTTGACTTGTTGGTGATTTTACCCGGTTTAGGCGGCTGCAAAAGAAAAGAAAAAGCGAATTTTCGACTTTAGCCGGTTGTAGAAGAAACTAAAAGGTTATTTGACCGGCCTTAGGCAGTTGTAGAAGAGAAAAAAAAAAAAAAAAAAAAAGTCAAGGTCTCATCCCAAAGTCGATTAGGGTCTGCTTATATAAAAAATGGGTTTACGAGATTATCAATTTTAGAATTTATAAATAGTAAAACGGGCTAATGAGGCTTTTAAAAATTTACATAAACTCTTAAGTCCATTACACCGAAACAAACACCCCTAATACTACTAGCAAATCAAGTAGCAACTACCTTACAAAGTAGCGGTGGTGGATCATGGCAAGTGGTAATATCAGTAAACTTTAGATGCGCCGCCTGGATAATAAGTCAAATTTGTTAAACCATGGACACTTTTGAATTCTTGCGTAATTTGTGTGTAACGAATAGTGTGGGCCTGTGGGGTCCACCGCGGTGGTGGTTTTATGTGCAGATGTGGCAAACCGCCTCTAGTATTATCGATATTTTGGTATTGGGTTTTTCACTTTTCTGGTTTGCATCATGCAAATATTAACTTTTACCTATGTTGAAATAAGATTTATGTGTAAAACATAAAATGCTTGATGTACATTTAGTTTTGCATGTATATAAGAATTTTGAAGTTTTAAATTATTATGTACAAGGGGAAAAGTTTTATTTTGGCATTAGTATAGAACTCTTACGACGTAGCGGAAACAAGAAAAATTAAAAATATAAAAGTTATTGGTTCAAAATTAAAAAAGAATTATATAGCAAAGTTTATAGTTTGTCCGTTTGAGTCATATAGAGAATTTTGCAAAAACTTTTTTGGTATGTCATGTTACACAATTAAAAGAGTTATTTACATTAACGATTTCTAATACATTTATCTTTTGACATATATTTTAAATTTAATAATATTTTATTTCTTCCCAAAACTCATTCATTTATGGTAATTTATTAAACTCATTTGACTATGTTCGGATAATGGTAAATAATATTTTTGTTAGCCTAGGTCGTGTACTTTATATCCTTTTGAACCGAATTATTATAAAATATAACTTCTGTTTTTCGTAAAATAATAATAATAATGATTGAGTTTCTTCTTAAAACACATGTAATATATGTTGTTTGTAATAATTTATGTGTCAAAATTTATTATTTGTGTTTTGATGGCCATACCAGCCCATTAAGGGACTCCACGAGTATTGTACTTTAAATATGTTTGAAAACGTGACATATTATGAAATACATGCATGTCACGTATAAAACTCAAACTTATGATGAAAGTTTATATTAAATTTTTTGAGTTGATTTAAGTTAATTAATACTATGAAATATATGCATGTCAGTTGTCACGTATAAAACTAAAACTATAATGTTCGTTCATTTGGAAAAACTAATTACGTGGTTTGAAGAGGTAAATAAATTGTAAATATATGTTTTGATTAATTTATGCATAGCTTTCTTTGATTGGGAAATTGAAGTATTTGCGAAAGAAAAAGAGTCTTAATCAAAGCAAAATCGTCGACATAAGAATCTATTAGATGATATCACTATCTATAGGAGATAATAATGTGTTACTTATTTTAAAAGTAATTAGAAAACGTAAATCATTATCATATAAGGTCTTTTTAGAAGTAAATTATATAAACGGTTCTTAAATTTTAGTTCATATTAAATATTTTGTCTCTGAATTTGGAAAAATACATTGTTCGTTCACTTATAAAAACTAATTACGTGATTTGAAGAGGTACAAAAATAAAACTTAAAACTTGTGAATCTATGTTTGATTAAATTTATGTTACCTTTTTTTTTTATTGGCAAATTGAAGTATTTGAAATGTTGTATTCACTGATCTGTTTGTTCAAAAGTTGTGCATACTCGTTTTGTCGAGTTTGAACCCATATTTTGTTAATTTCCCAGTAATTTGTTATGAAGAGAGTGGAAGAGACTGTATGTTCTCAAGTTGCACGAGTGAGCGAATGAAATGAAATTAAATATGTAGCCAGTTTCCACGAAAGTTGGTCCGCTAGACTCTTCTCTGGGAGTGACTAAAAGCAACCCAACCACCTTCAATTAAGTGACGAGATACTAAAACAAACCTCTAATTCATGGACCGGCATTTCATCCATCATTTGGCCTACTCATTAAATGCTCAATATTTTCATTAACTACACATTATTACTAACCGCGTTAAAGGGGTCCAAAAATATCAACGACTTTGTAACTGGAAGATAACGTCTGATATATGACGTAATTTAATTCTGTATGAATCATCTTCGAATCTTACTTATAATGTATCAAAGACTCGTAAACAAATGAACAAACATATATTCTATCCAATGTAGGACTAAAATGTTCTCTTTAAATAAATAAAAGATCATGAAAAAACAAACAATGGTAATGTTTAAATGAGGACAAATTTGTTATTTTTTAAAATTTAGCAAACAAAACTGTTAAAATCGTTATAAAGTAAAGTATTGCTGTTTATTTAATTTATCCATAGCCTAATAAACAAGTTTGATAAAAGTATGGGCCAGACCAGCTCATACGTGGAACCCAATAACACACCGTATGATATTATCTTTAATATATAAGAGTTAATTACATGGTTCGTCCCTATGGTTTGCACCATTTTCACCCGTCCTCCCTAATAGTTTTTTATTACACCACTGGTACCTAAGTTTGAAATTCGTTGCCTCCAGAGTCCCTAAAATGGATGTGACGTTAAATAAACCGTTAAGTCATCTCACGTGGGACATACGTGAGGGTATTTTAGGCATTTTACCTTTCTCTCTCCCATTCCCCCAAAATCCCTGTCACAAACAGTCTTATCCCAAAATCACAACCCTAATTAGAGCAGTAACCATTTTCTTTTTCAACTTAGTATCTTGCAAAAACATCTTTATTTACAGATCCATCAAAAACCCTCATTGCATTATCTATAGACCCGCATTTAATCTGGTTCAAACAAATTGTCAGCCAGGATACACAAACACAACTTTTCCGGCAGACTACTTCAATTTAAAGGCCATTACCTAGTGTTTCCAGTTTTTCAACTTTCTTCCGTAGGTTGTTTAATCGGCCGGCCAGCTGGTCCAACCATTCCGACCAATTGAACCAGGGAATGGCAGGGGGCCAACAATAACACCAGTAAGCTTAGTATCTGAATTGAATTCTGCTGTATGTAAACCCATATCCGTATAACAATTAAGGTTTAAATTGTTAACATTCAGTCAAAATCCGATCCCTGGATACTTGGAGTGGAAATGATGGTTTCTGAATAATACACAGGAACGATTCCTCCATCGTTATACGGAATATAACCTAACAAAGGATCAGGATTACGAACAATAGGAGGAGGACTTAGAGGTCTCTTTCTAGTTGCCGATGAAGAAGATTCATTTTCCTTGTTCTTGAGTGAATCGTCTTAGACTACATTACGATCGATTTGATGATCTGGATGATCACCGTCTTCGTTAACTGGCAATTTGTTGAGATCTTTGTTTTCACCTTCCATGGTTTATCAGTTTCTAAACTTCCGATTTGGTTTATTTTGTTGACGGATTTCATTGTGATAATAAAATTAAAAAAAATTTGAAAAAATGAGTGTTTGTGATTGAATCTGGGTTTTGATTAGGTTAATTGTGATTTGAGATTTGAATTTGATTGTGTTTTTTTATTTAGTTTAGGATTGAATCTGGGTTTTGATTTTGGGGTTTTGGATTTTTGGGATGTTCATATTGGAAATGGGGAAGATGATATGTAAAATGACGAAATTACCCCTCACGTGTTTAACACGTAAGGTCACTTAAATGCCTTTTTAACGTCACGTCCATTTTAGGGACTATGGAGGCAACAAATTTCAAACTTAGGTACCAGTGGTGTAATAAAAAACTATTAGGGAGGACGGGTGAAAATGGTGCAAACCATAGGGACGAACCATGTAATTAACTCAATATATAATAAAAGATGGGTCTTAAATGCCACATGGCGAAGTAAGGTTCGTTGGATGGATTAACTTCTTTGATGTTAGCCGTTAGATCAAATTGATGATGTCATCAAATATTATTTTCATTTTACACCCTCTTACAATAAATAATTAAATTATCTCTTTCATTCAATTTCTACTAAAATAAAAAATATAATTATAATTTATTTATAGAATCGGTCAATTTTGACTATAATTTACCTTATTATTATTAATTTAAAATCTCCTAATATAAAATATCAAAGTGAATAAAGATAAAAATGTATATGTTATTATAACTATAAACAATATATGTATAAACGTAAAAGTATATATATGTATTATACGTACAACATTATTTTCTTATAATATATTAAAATCTACATAAAAATAAAATTTATGATTAATTTTTTTTTCCGCGCTATCACGGTACAATAATCTAGTTGTATATAGAATACAAATCAAGAAAATATTGGTTTTTGTGAAATTACTGTTCATAGCGTGTTACATTCACTCCCCCAAAAGAGCGTCAATTTTGTCACATGACTTTCTAGACTTGTAGCTTCCATTATTTAGATTATATAAAAAGTTTAGATTAGTCCTTACAGTTTTCAATAAATACTAATTATTTTTATACTTATAAAAGCCATAGATTAACCCCTATAAATCTAGAAGTTATCATAAAATAGTTTATTTGACTTTTTTGTTATTATTTAAAGTTTTCATTTGGTTGGAGAACATATCGATATCGTTTTAGTGAGGATATTTTTAAGTTTTATTTTTCTTTTTAGATTACACTAGATATGTTAAGTTTTTGTTTTCTTTAGTTACGATATTAGATAAAATAACTACAACTTCATTTATTTATTTTTAGTCACACTTTTATTTATTTTATACAATCAACGATACACATGATATCTATTTAACCCGCAGCAACGCGCGGACACCCCACCTTGTTGTAATACATTTACATTTGGACTGTTTCGGTTAATAAAGTTCGGTTTTTAGGTAGTTTCTATAACTAAACCGAAATATGGTTAGTTATAATTCCATAAAGGAACCATCATTTATGATTGGTCGGTTAAATTGGTTATTTGTAGATTAAATTGGTTTTTTCTAGCCCCTACAAAAAATCACACATTATTAGATTTTGTTTGTGTAAAATCATAACATTTAAAGGTTCAATCATGGTGATTTCGGGCTTCTTGCATCATAGCATGTGATTGTTTCGAGGATTAGTCGGTTGACAAAGCGGGTGGGAAACTTAGAGCACTCGAAGTGATAATAACGATTTGGGTGATTGTAAGATTACTTAGAGCACTCGAAATGATAATCACGATTTGGGTGATTGTAAGATTTTTTTGTTGACGTGACATTCATAATGATAGTTATGAGTTTTTTTGGTGGAGGGATAATGATGATTGTGGGTGATTGTGAGATATATGGAGTTCCCAGTTTTTATTATTTTATTTTTATAAATATTTAAACTAAATTAAAAACATTATATTAAATTAAGCGATAGCTATTAGCTAGAAAAAAATATATATAATAGAAGTTATATATATTTAAAAAGATATGATCAATTAATAAGGTTAACCCACAAAATTAAAAATAATTGCATACTTTTAATACTTCAGGTACAAAGCATAATCTTTTGCTTGTAGTTTGTTCATTACAGATCATGAATAAATATATTTTTGCTCGTAGTTTGTTGGTTTTACGGCCAATATTTTTGTTACTCTAGATGTTGTTCTTATTTCACCAAGTCACTCACATGATCATCTTTTCTTTCGAACTTTTCAACTGATTTTGACATTAACATTCCGTAACTGCAACACAATGAATGAAAAGATAAGAAATATCTCATTAAGTCACTTCAATAAACAAATATTTATATCCTATGTTTTTCATATTGTATACAGCTTGGGTGTGCAACACATCACGCAATTTCATATTTGTACAAAATAGGTAGCATGCAATCCTGGTTCTTTCCACTTGATTTACCTTTTCACTTCACCTTCGTTGCTATAAAACAAATCTTGGACTATCAACTTATAAAGATAGTAAATTGGCAAGAATCATCTTGTCACATTTTCAGCATATATCACGGCTCTAAAACCATGCCTCGCACGTTGTTAGTAAGCAAAAAATAGCATAAATTGTCACACATATTGATTGGTGAACTGGTAAAGCAAAATTAAAAAACTGAAAAAAATATTGTCACATTGTTAATTCACAAAAACATAACCTACTACCCAACCTACTAAACCTGGTTAAAGAAACTCGAGCTAAAAAGGTGAATTAAAATGTCATAAGATGATATACTGCTATATTCTAAGTACCTATTAAGAATGTCATAATCATTAGCAAACCCTTTTAAAAAATGATTAAATAAAAAATGAAATTTTGTTGAAAAAAAATGACATGGTCGGTTCTATTTGTTGTAAAAGTGACATGCTTTAACCGAAACCGGACACCCAACCTACTCCCAACCTACTAACATGTCCATCATGCCACCTCTAACGAATCGAAAAAAGCAGTATATATCATATGATAAAATTACAAGCAGAATGTTAAGTTGCAAAGTATAACTTCAAACAGTGTTGTTTAAGCAGTCTAAAGCTAACCAAGTAAGCTACAAAGATGTAAATAAGCAACCTAAAGCTAACCAAATAAGCTACAAATAAATAGACCATAAAGTTGCTTTAATAAGCTTCAAACAGTAATGTAAAGCATTCCAAAAAACATGTAAATAATCAATCAAAAACTTACCAAATAGAACCCTAAACAAAACCCTCACACACCCACAAATACACACAATCGAAAACAATGAAACATAAAACGCACATATATAGACACTAAGCTGGAAAGAGAAATAAAATTAGAAAGAAAATTTAAAAAACAAAATACAACATAAGACACACACGAAAGTAAAGTAACATTTATTTTTGTATAATCTGTAATCTGCAAAACAATTGTTTGGAAAAAAGCTGGAATTAAAAAAGCGGATTATAAAAGTCACAAAGCGGATTATAAAAGTCACATACCTGAAATTGAAAGAAGTTAAGTGCAACACCACTACTATTCAAATAAAAGCTATTAGAAACCAGACAAACAATTATCGCAAAATCAAATACATAAAATTAACAACAAAATATGGAGATAAAGATATCTCCCTATGGAGATTCAAAAGGAGAAGACTGTCATTTTGCATTCTTTTCGTAAACACTGCCAAGATTTAGCTATATTGGTCAGAAAATGTGTCAAAACATAAAAAAAAAAACTGAAACAATAAGACCAATACATGATAATATGTAAATTATAACAAATGAAATTAAAATTTACCTTTCCTCGTCATATTCCAACTGATCCAATGTAATGAAATAGATCCACAATTGAAACAAAATATTCGCAAATAACAACGAAAATCATTTATCCTGTCTTTTTCATCTTCCCCTGCAAGTTTGTACTTTTCTGTTAGTATTTGTAAGCTTGAATAAGGAATATCACGATTTCTCGTTTTCTGTTATATTTTTCAGATTTGTTTTAGGACCTAGTTTCAGTTTGAAAGTTCCTTTATCCCATTATAGTTTTCAACTCTCACATTGCTTATATAGATAGTGTGCTCGTCTACATTATGAGCTCATTTTGACAACTCAACATCTTGTATACCACACGGGTTTTGTGTGAATGAGTTTAACATCATCCAGCTTGCCATATTTCTTGAAGTAATAACCAATATGCTTAACTGTCATATAAAGCGAATAAGTAAGCATCTTTTTGGATCCTTTTCTTTCCATTGTTTTGATTCCATGGTTAGAGTCTTTATGAGAAAGCTAAATCGAGCCCCCTAAACACACACTAATTTAATCAATACAAGACAAAAAAAAAATAGAATTAGATAGTGTGCTCGTCTACACTAAGTGGAAAATGAATAAAAATCAACAAAAACCAATTAAAAGTAACGAATCTCCACGGAGTAACCGGATCTTCACAGTTCTAGCGTATCTCAAACGGAAATCAACAAACCATACCGAAAACAAATATGTATCAAACCATTGTCGATTTTTTTTCAAAACCATAATCGAAAATTAAAATAAAAGCAACAACATTGTTGAGATCTGGAACAATACAAACTGTAAATGAAGTGAGAGTTTAAGAATTAACACAATTTCAAGATCTAAGTTAGATCCGAACACAAATCACCAAGAATTTAACATACCTGATGATAGCCTTCCATGTATCCTCTTTGGTAAAGATAATTGCTTCTTTCTCCATGTTTAAAAACAACAAAACTCAAAGATGATGGTGAAAGAAACCTATTTTGGTTTTGATTTAAATAAGAACATAACATCATAATAACCGATAATAGAAGGGCACCCGGTTTCAATTCAAAAATATTATGAATCTGGACAGATATAGGGGGAGGATACAGTGTTGTTTCATTTGCCAGCCAATGCAGAAGATTTCCGTTGTCCAAGATTTTAGCCGCCTGCCTAAGGTAGTAGATTGATTTTTCCAGCCAATGAAAAAAAGTTACAGTGCTTTTATTTTCTCGAGGTTCACGCCACACTATTTTAAAATCAAAGCTGTATTATTTCTCTAAAAACCCATATATTTAGATTTTATATTATGACATCATCATTTATTAAACTTATCATAAGTGGATAGTCTAAGAATGAGACACATCAGCAATATGACATCATTCGAATCTCCCATTTATTAGATAAAAGAGATTATTAGATAAAAGAGATTAAAACAAAACTAAAATTAATCATACATATATATTTATATTATAGAAAAAAGTAAAGCAAGAAAAAAAAAAAAAACCGACTCGTAATCCCGCTAACGAGCCCCACAACGAGCCCGAGAATGGGGAGTGACGGAGTGGACAACAAGGGATTGACTGAGAACGAGAGTGAGAATCATCCCACTCCCTGTGCTTCGATAGCTATGTGCTAATAATCATTTTGATAAATTTGATTTTATTCAAATAAGTGATTTTACACGAGAATTGGTTAATTTGGTTCACTTCGATGCCAACTTTGATTTTTGGTTAACCTGTAAACATTTTCTTGACATATAACTTGTTATAGTTCTGTTCTGGAATATTTATAACAAAAAATCTAAATTTGCCTACTCCCTTTTCTCGTTTGGTAAGCTTTGTTTTAGTTGTTTAAACATTGACGAGAAATAACATTTTGAATTGTCATTCCACTCGTAATGTTTAAATATAGAGGGAGCTCACAAATATTGTTGTGGCGGGAAAGGAACATCTCCACCACATAAAGCGTATCACTCTGTAGTATGTAGGAGTTATTCATTTATTTCTGTAATATCAAGTATCGTATTTGGGTATATCTTAGTAGGGCGGACTGCTTATAGTTATAAGTAATACCTTAAGGAATGTGCAGGGTGTAACAAATTATAAGAATGTAATAGTTTAGAATTACAAATAGACAATAGTACGAATGATGAGAAACAACAACTTTGTCACAAGAACTTAGTTTTGAATACTTTCAGAATTGTGTAACCTTTTGATTATGCAGTTCATGTTGATGACTTAGAACTAGTATGAAATGAAATCATGAAAAAGAAGCGAAAAACGAAAGACATCCTCTTCTTATGACAATTCTAAATTAACTTACCTCATTGGTTGAACAAATCTGGTTATCAAGGAGAGGGATGCATTAAAGCAGCACGCCACTTGTCAATAAACGGCAACTCATCTGGATTCAAGCTTGGAAGTTCACGATCTTGAAGACTGTTTATTATATGTGTAGTCTTACCAAGGAGTTGGGCTGCAACATGAACACTCGCCTCCCTTTTCTCTATCACACTTTCATGGCATTTCATCGTTATGACTTGGGGTAAGTTGGTGAGACAAGCAGACAATATGTCGGATATCATAGATGATAATTTCGTGAATAGTTCCTCGTGGCTAACCTCCTCAATGTTGGTGTTGTAAAAAAGCAGGATTGTTTCTGTGATTCGATACATTGAATTGGCGCAAATAGTCCTGTAGATGGAATCATCATATGGGCTTCCATAATTCGTACTATTAACCTCAATGACCATGTTTTTAGCAGTATTCTTGAACCAATGCAGAATTTGTCCTGCTGTGTTTTTTACAGGAGCAAGCTTTGGCAGCTTGTTTCCTAACCATTTGTGGTAGACTTCAACTTGTAGCCACAACATATTAGCCGCCTTTTGAATACTTACATATTCATCGGTAGCATTTAGGCTTTCCTCCACAAGTGTGACATATACAAGGCCTTCACTCACACTTCTCAGCAAGCTATCAGCTCTGCTGATTTTGATGTTAGGGAGAGAAATGGCGATGCTTGTTAAGGTTACCACAGGTAAGCTCCAACAATTTAGAGGTTCTTCCGAGAGTAAAGTTGGAACTTGATGGTTGTCATACTTTTCAACTCCTTCAAAACCGTTAGATTCTTCTAGAAGCTTTATAAGATTACAGGGTTGTTGGTTTTCAGCCTTCTTGATCAACCTGTTCACGGAGTTTAGAATCTTTTTTAGTGTTCTCTCAGCAAGCTCCATATCATCTTGATGTTGCAAAATGTAATGGGTAAAATCTGTGTATGTATCCTGTTGACCAGGCCTATTTACTCTGTTTGGGTCACTAAACATGTTCTTTAACCACTTCAAGCAACGTATGCATAACATGACACAAATCACTAAGAAAATTGGAATCAACCCTATCAACTTGCATGCTACGACAACTGCCCATTGAAATCGTATACAAAAGTTCAGAAATAGGATTTTAAAAATCTGGAAGAGAATTTTGCTTTGGCGACTAGTGATTGAGAAAGGTATGCTACTTTGTTTCCAATCACGCAACTGCTGAGTCCAGTAGCTCTCTACTTTAAACACCTTGATATGATTCCAAATCCATTTTATGGACAACTTAAAGCTTAAGGCTGCAAAACACCTACAAAGTGGTGTAATCGTACCCAATATGGATCCGATAAATTGTGTTATGAGAATCACTACCATTGACCACTTATAATCCGACCTAGAACGGTAATCTAACGGAAAATCCAACGATCTTCTTAATATGACTAACATTAATATAGCAAAAAAGGAAGTGCTTAAAGCACATATTATCCCGGAGGCATTGGTTGTAACAGAGCAGACTATCATGAACTGGGGGCTGCTAGTTTCTGCCATGATCCAGTACTTGCTCAAATGTTGCTTTAATTTTTCAACAGTTAATAATCTTCCTGGTTGTTGCAACTCTAAATCCTTTAAAGCTGTTTCATGACATGCTTTGTATTTTGATTGTAATATCTGTTTGGACTTCAAAATCGTTAAAGCTGAACATGTTTGTATTATCAGCAACATGAGTAGCATACCCACGTAAAGGATTGGAACGAAAAAAAAGAAGACAAGGTTAAAAAGAACACCGGCTTTCATTTCAATGCAAACATTGACAACCAAGGTGATTACCAGAATATACAAAGCTATGATGTTTGTAAGAAGTTCCTTGCTGTTCATGGCTGCTAGAGAAGGCATCAAATTAGTCATAATGGTGCACATAAACGCCATGCTTCCAAGCCTTGCGGTCCGGTCCAGCTTACCAATCATTGGATTACTTAGATCCACGGGTAGCTTCATTGCAACAGCTATCACAGTGAGAGAAGCAGCATTGATGGTGAAATATCTACACGGGAACCATAGCTTTCTGTTTCGCAAGCCATGTATTAAATCAGCCACCATTGCTAGGATGCAAAACAGAGACGCTAACACGATATACATCCCTATCCACGGCATAGGTTCATTGAATATGTTTTGCTCATCTGAAATTTCAATGATCGTGTAGTATTTGTACCAGGAATTCTGCAAATCATCTGAAACATTGTATGTTTGCATCAGGTCTTCCATAAATTGGTAAAACTCGTCTGCTACGTTTGAACCCATTATTAGTTAATTTCTACTCAGGAAAAGGAAAGGAAACGATGTTTTGAGGTAATGAAGCTAAAAAAGAAGTAAATTATGCAGAGGGTGTGATTTATCTCAACAAGAAGTGGCCGATAAGAAATATGAAAGCATAGATGAAGAGCCATGAAACACATAATGGGGAACAACAATGGGGAACAAGTTGACGGGAAGACTTAAACAGAACCTCTAATTCATGCATCATTTGGCCCACCCATGAAATGTTCTATAACTTCATTTACATTATTACTAAGTGTTAATAAAATGGGTCCAAAATTTATTAGGACTTTATATTATTTATTTTGTGATTGCAGGATAAGGTCTGAGTGATATGTAAATTAAATTAATAGTTTATGGATTATCTTCCAATCTTATAACGTAGCAAAGCTCACATAAACATATAAACGAACATTCTATCCGATGTAGGAACATGAAGCGTTTTTTATATTGAATTATTGATGTTATGAGTCCGAGTCATGTGAAACACAAAAATATGAATAATTATGTGATAAATGTAATATTTGTTTTTTGAGAAAGAATGATAAAGACTTTTGAAAAATCAAACAACGGTAATGGTTAGATCTAATGTATGCAGCAAACTTTTTAATATGTATTAGTATAATCATTGGTCTTTTTTTAATATCGTCACAATAATTATTTTTGTCAGATTTTTCACTTGCTACTTACACCTCATTAAAACAACCGGAAAGTAACCTGAGCTAATACAGAAGATCAGGAAGACATAAAAGATCTCGGTGTTAAAAGCTTGACTCCATTAATGGCAGAAATGATTACAGATTGAGAAATGAGAGAGACTGGTTGTTAAAGATTCTAACAGGAATCCAGGGAATCCAATGTGCTTGGTCAACGCCGGAATTCAATAGTCAACGGCTAAGTACTTCAACAATGAAGAAGAGAAGAGAACATGTGCGCTCCTCACATGACGACTAAACGGGTCTTAGTTCTAAAGAAAGTGTTTGTTCAAGATTTTTATACCGTCGTGGATTAGCCGGATCTTTCGAATTTAGCTTTTTGCTAAAGATTTTTACACCGACGTGGTCCGGTTGTTTAGCCGGAGCTTTCGAGATTTGATTTTAAAGGGGGAGAAAAACAATTTGTAGTCACAAAATATTAGCCGGAAAAACCAGTTGACGGAGTAAGTAACCAGAGAAGATGAGTTTTAGGTAACAAATTGAAAGTTTGCAAAATATTAGCCGAAAAAACCGGAGTAAATAACCGAGAAGATGAGTTTTAGGTAAGAAATTACAAATTTTGTATTTTAACAGGTAAAACAAGAGTCTCTTATTTATAATAATATTAAAAGTATCCGCTGATTACAGTAATACAAATTAAAAATTTTGTCGTATACATTTGACCTAAACCCTTGAGTATAGTATAAAGTATTGTGTTTCTATTTTTTGTTTACTTTTTTTTTGACCCAAAGTCTTTGACTTAGTTTCTTAACTATAAGTTCTATCGAAGTTTATTATACAAAATACTTTGTAATTTTTAAAATCTAGCATCTCTCGCATCTTTGAAAAGTTAGACAATTTAAAAATTGGATAAACACTCACCAAATAAGTCATTTACCGACACAATGTTAACAACGTTATGAAGTAAAAAATGTGTTTAACCAAAAGGATTGTTGTCTGATGATGTATAGGTTGTGAGTTAACGTCCGGTAAGGAACACGAACCTTGTAATGATTGCTTTTATAAATAAAAAAGTATTGTTCCATTGGTCATTTTTTACAACCATAAAATCCCTAACATGAATGGAAAAAACAGAAAAACCAAGACTCAAACCGAAAAACCGATAACCAAAATAACCGAATTCATAATAATGTCTTAAGTGACAGAGCTTCCACTTATAGCTACCGATCTTTAAAGATTTTAATTAAAAGTTGGAAGTAACCCTTCTTGCTAACTCTTGATTGTAGTATATGATTATCTACTATCTAAAGCTTATTGTTTATTTGTTGAAACACCGTTTTACGTACAAAGTTTCTACTTGAACAAAAATGACTTGTATGATCTAAAAAATCACGAGTCAACATAACTGATGTATGGGGATATGGTAATGACATCATTGGGATATATGGGGAAGTCAAGAATTCATATCGGATGAGTCTTAGGAGACTCGTAATACATATATTATTTTTGAGATTATTTCAAATTAATTAAAAAATTACATATAAAGTTGTCTATGTTCTCCAAATTTACCAAGTGTCTCGATTCCTGTGATATCGTAGTGATGTCATCATTGCGATATTTTGATCCTCAAATATTTTCTAAGTATAAGAAAACTTGCTATATGAAATACCCACAACAGGTCTCTATAAAGTATAGTGTAAAAGTTTATATTAGGACATGTATATTAACATCTTGTGTTTAACAATAGCATAACATGCAAACATTATGGATGGAGCACAATGGTAATAATAGATTCATATCACTATCATATTGGAATTGATTCATAATGAAAACTACCAACTTGATCAATTCGGACATAATGGAAATTGATGATGGGTAATCGCTTAGTCTGAAAGAATTCTCTACATGAAGAAAACCAAAAAAGAAACGATATCCAATCGAGGATATGATAGAAGATAACCCATCTAATGTTACTTATTTTGGCATTTAACATTTAAATTACGATGGCGCCTCTTCGATATAATATTATAGATTATAGATTATAGATCGAGATCGTAAAGAAGTCAACATATATAGCACTTTTTAATTTCAACTCTCATGGAGAAGATATCTATAAATGCGTTGCTATCTTTGAATCTAACATATACAAAAAACATAGTAAACAAAAATGGTGCCATTTTATGTGATTCTGATCTCCATCATCTCCATAATAGGGATTACCAGAATTGTATTGAAAAAGTACAGAAATTTACCACCAAGCCCCTTCCCATGTTTACCGGTATTGGGTCATCTTCACCTAGTGAAAAGTCCTTTATACCGATCCTTAGGTAAACTCTCCGAACGTTATGGTCCTATACTCATGCTCCAGATGGGCACTCGCCGAGCACTCGTGGTTTCATCTCCATCAGCGGTGGAGGAATGTCTCACCACCAACGATATTGCTTTTGCCAACCGTCCTCAGTTGCTAGCTGGAAAACATCTTGGTTATGAGTACACCACCCTTTCTTGGTCAAGCTACAATGATCATTGGCGTAACCTACGGCGTATTGCCTCCATTGAGCTATTATCATCTCATCGACTACAAACCCTAAACTCGATTCGTGAGGAGGAAGTGAGGCTATTAGCTACAAAGGTGTATCGGGGGGCAATAACTAACAATGGGATAGTGGAGATGAAGTCAATGTTTTTTGAACTCATGTTGAACGTAATGATGATGATGATTGCCGGGAAGAGATATTTTGGTGATTCGGTAGCTGAAGTAGACGAGGCAAGACGGTTTAAGGATATGGTGGAGGAGTCATTTGTCTTAATGGAGACGACTAACGTGTCAGATTATTTACCGTGGTGGAGATGGTTAGGAGGAAGAAAATTAGAGAAACAAATGGTGGCTTTGAAGGGAAAAAGAAATCGGTTTATGCAAGATTTGCTAGATGAACACAAAACGAAAATGGACAAGGAAGACAAGAGGAACAAGAACCTGATTGAAGTTCTATTGACGTTGGAAAAATCGGAACCTGAATATTACAACGATGAAGTTATCAAAGGGCTAATGCAGGTAACATAATTTTTTTCTATAGTTATCACTTATCACATTGTCTCGTCTCTTCTTTTATATTTATATTCATGTCTTTAACGTGTTAAACATAACAAAACTCTACTATAAAACACGACACATTATCACAATACATAAAAATAGAATTAAAACATATAAGCATTAGCTTCCCTTTCGGCTATATCAGCCTATAAACAGTATACCATAATATCATAAACTAGTTTTTTCAAAAGATGGCTTTTTAATTAATTTCTATAAATAATATTCGTTCCAAAAGTCTATGCACGTCTTCTGTAAAAATAATGGAGTAGATATGATATGAAAGAGAAAAGTCAAAAGTCAACTGTATAATACAATAACGTAGAGATTCGTATCTTATTTTTGGCATGTGGTTAATTTTATACAATAACACTAGTTATATTATATTACTAGACTAGACTAGAAGAGTAGATAGATGATACCCTTTCGATGCACGATTTAAATAAATAAATCAACTTACAAATAGAAAATAATTCAATAATATTAATGATTTTGTTAACTATTCATTGTATTAATAACAAGAAACTAATTGTACAATTGTTATTGTTAGTTTAGAACAACATACACATATGTATTTTGATTACATAATACCACTATCTTACAATATAAACTCTAAATTAAACAAAATAATATAGTCTTGAAAAAACAAACATTCAAACAACTAAAATTTCATAGACAAAGAACAATATTAACATTATGATCCACCCTAACTTGAACTAGTTGCTGTGAAAATGGAACCACGTATTGGTATATTATTATCACTCGAGACTAAATAAATTAGGAAGAATTTTTGAATGAAAATTAAAAGGAAAAAAATTAACATGGAGAAAATACTATCCTCAACTACTAAATTTTTAAAATTGGAATTTTACCCTTACTTTTTTTTTTTCTCTCTTTCAGTGTTAAAATATTTTAAATTATTGGTGTTATTTTTGGCTCTTATGGTAGACTACAATTCTTTTAGAGGTTACATAACTTCTACAGCTAATAAAATACAATATCTAAAAATAATGTTGTAATAGTTGTTAGACGCACGTAAGTTACTGGAGTAAGGATTAAAGATTGGTTAAGATTTATTGAAATTAATTAGATCAAATTTTCTTTATATAATAAGTTATTTAAATTATTTGTGAGTTATCATTTGAATATTTAATGCAATTTACTAATTAAATAGGTTATATGGTATCACAACAATATCTTTGACTTCCATCCTTTTCACATTTGATCTTATTGTTATTTTAAATTGATTATAACCGAATTGGTTTGATTTGATCGATTAGTTGACCGATTATTGACTGGGGACTAACTGATGGATTTACAAAAATCTCATCGGTAAAAATAAGATTAGGGATTAATCGTCGATTCATCGTAGGAATAGTGAGACTTTTACAATATTATGCTAAAGGCTAAAGATTTGAGAACTCGATAGAAAGTTAAAAATTTAAACCCAAATCTTGAATGTTTCACTATGTAACCTTTATGAAAGTGTTAGATAGAGTGATTATGGGTTTCTTATGGGTTAAAAATTGCTTACATTCTGAAGCCATAATTGCGTGTTTGGAAAAAAGAAGCCATCAATTGCTTACATTCTGAAGGAAATAAAAGCTTTTAGTTTCTTATGGGTTAAAAATAGACTCAAATTGGTAGAACTAGATTGGGAAAAGTAGTGTAAATTCATATTGTAATTATTTTTATTCTTGTTTGTTTGGCTCTTTGAGCTTTTGCTCGGGGTTGTTTTAATGAAATTTGCCGTTCAAAAAAAAAACTAGTAAAATAGAAGTGAAATTGTTTTCTATGAAAGTTGAAAAATGAAAATTATCTGCTTTATATGTTGATTTTATTTTATTCTTTTAAATAATTTGTAAACTTCAACATCTATTTTCTATAAGTTATTTTATTTTAATTAATTTTTCTCCAAAAACATGTTCAAATAAAACATCACGTTTACGAATCTTTATCATTAAAAATGTTTTTACTTGATGTACCTATTTCCAAGATGATAGAAAATTCTATTATTAACAAATACATTTAACCAACAATACATATAGACTTCTTTTAAATTACTAATTGTAACTTTATTTTTATGCCAATCAATGTAGCTAAGTACATCACGTAGAAACTTTTCTAAAACATCAAATCTATAAACGTGATAATTTTTTACGTGTGCTAGGTGCTATTGACAGCAGGAACTGACACATCTAGTGGTACAATGGAGTGGATATTATCACTTTTACTAAACAATCCTGAAGCTCTAAAGAAAGCTCAAAACGAAATCGATCTGAATGTAGGAGAAGATCGTTTAGTTAAGGAATCCGATATATCGAATCTTCCTTATCTACATTGCATAATAAATGAGACTATGCGAATGTACCCAGCAGGTCCGGTCATGGTTCACGAGTCTTTAAAGGATTGTCGTGTGGGAGGTTATCACATTCCAAGTGGCACGATGTTATTGATGAACTTGTGGGCGATACAAAATGATTCTAAGAACTGGGAAGACCCTATGATATTTAAACCAGAGAGGTTTATCGGTTTAGAAGGTTCAAGAGATGGATACAAGCTAATGCCATTTGGGGCTGGAAGGAGGGGGTGCCCAGCAGAAAATTTAGCCATGCGTATGATTGGGCTGACATTGGGTACACTTATTCAATGTTTCGATTGGGAAAGAATAAGTGATGAGATGATTGACATGACGGAAGGGAAGGGATTGACCATGCCAAAGGCTAAACCTTTGGTGGCAAAGTGTCAACCTCGTGGACGTATTGCGAAATTGATATCTCAAATGTGAGAATTGAATGTATTAAGCGACTATGACCTTTTATGACTTAAAACAATATCGTAATTATTAGATGATTGGCTTAGTTGTCCCAAATCCGATATGTGGGCTTTATTCCATTATAGTTATGGGGTGTTTTGTAATCGCTATTAATATCGTTAAGTCATTCAATAAAAGACACAAGGTTTTGCACTATTATTTATCATTGTATTAGAGCAAGTTTGATTCTTTGAATTAGCTTCTATGCTGCGACAAACCCTAGCCACATGTCATGTTATTAAAAAATAATCTAAAAACTTTGGACTGTAACCCCGAGAGATAATTATTTTGTCCATAACCACTTGAAATAAACTGATGATGTTAGGTTCATTTCGTTTCGTAATCAAATTTTGTAGAAAAGCATACCAAATTCGGGGTAGAAAACCAAGGGACGCGTATTCACCTACCGTAACAAGCGTCGAGTTTAAATCTATAAAAAGAAAAAAAGTAGTTTGATGTTTTGTTTATAACCTCAAACCGCTTTGGTTAAATTGGTTAAAATAATCTATATATTTTTAAAGTATAATTTGATGATAATTTTTCGGTTGTCGTGAGGAAATCACACTAATCTTCTTGGATCCGAAAAATTACAGAAGTATAAGAGTCTATCCAAGGTCCAAAAATTGATTAGAAAAAAAAAGGCCAAGCCCAACTAAAATTAAATATGATCCATATTTAACTATACTAAAATTAAATATGAAATATAAACCGAAATATGAATAAGAAATAAATCCCTTTTATAAGCCCAAACAAACACCACCTAAGATAAAAATAAGTGTTGTTTTAGTTAAATATGGTTGAATATATATTAAATTATATATATTATTATTTTTAAAAATTACTTTATAAAAGTTTTCAGGTTGTGAGATCAACCCATTTTGGCCAACCCTAACCGTAGCTTATGAACTGAACATTTGAATATTACCTATAGATTATAGGTATTATGACATCAAAATAATCTATTTAGCGTGTAATAAAAAGGTGTTCAATATATTATCCAATCCAACGTCATCTAATGAAACCATCTCTTTAATTTACGAAATTGAAAGAACTAAACAAAGGAAATAAAAAACCACGAGCGAATCCTAGATCAAGCGACTACATTTGCGCATATGAGTTATGACGGCTGCACAACCACAAGGGCAAGGTACAACTCTTGGTCTTTACGAAACGACCACACTTGAATCATTGAATTTTCCACTATATCATCCTTGTTATCCTTCACAAAGCTATACCAGTTGTTTCTCAACACAAGATTCTTGGAGGATACCATATGCCACATGTTCAAAACCATCGGTTTCTCGTATATTTGTAGCTTTGGCCCCACAAGTCGTACCCTGATCCCCACTCCCGTCTCTACATCCCTTTCCTCTTCAGCTGTCAACCAATCTTGAATATGTATAGCTAGTTGTGTAACTGGCATGATTAAGCAATTCGTATTTGGTTTGACATCACTTGCATACAATCTTTTTTGTATCACAAGGTTCACGTTATAACCGTACATCTCATCGCTAATGAACTGCATTAATGCTTCGGTCTCATGCTCCATCTTAAAATAATGTCAATTAATACTTGAAAAACTTTATACGATTTTGTTGTATTAACGTTTGTATGATTTCTGTTATACAAAATATGAAGTTTGTACTTAGGATTAATGAATTATACAGAAATTAATTACTTCTTAAATTAAAAAAAAAAAAAAAAAAAAAATACCTGATCAGTTTACGCTTTATGGATGTCGACGATTAATGAGAAGGTTTAAACTAAAACAAAAATGGTAACCTTATATTATATAGGAAACTTAGAATTAGAATTGGATAATAATACGTAATGGGCTTAAAGAAAAAACCATAGTCCATAGCTATATTTTTAAATATAACAAATTATATTAAAAAAAACCTTATATGGTAATTTAATGACCTTCCTACATCGTTTCAAATTACTTTTTTAACAAGTAACATAATATTATTATTATTATCTCCTATATAGACAGATCATATAAGAGATTCTAAGGGGGTGTTTGTTTCGGCTTATATAACCAGCTTATGAGGTTATGTAATTTCAATAAACTCATAAACTCATTTTTTCGGCTTATAAGTTATCAAGTTGAGCTTATGACTTTAAATAAGTCATAAGCTCATAAGTCGGAAAAAATGACCTTATGAACTTATAAAAAATTAGATAAGCTTATAAGTCCGTTTAATAAGTCGAAACAAACACACAAACTCTTTTTTTCTATACTTCAACTTGCCGATCAAAAAAGGTTCGCATAACTTAATCAAACATAGATTCACAAGTCTTAAGTATTATTTGTGTACCTCTTTTTTCAAGTATTAATGAACATTATTTTTAGATGGCGCGTGAGCCGATAGTGAACAACCAGGTGGTTCATCCGTGATGAGATGAACGGTTTGAACGTGAACCTATTGATACAAAAACACTTGTAACCTAGTAATCTCTTACCAGACCAGAACCATTTAAACATGCCATTTAAACAACTAGCTATACATACTCAGGATTTTTTGACAGCTGAAGAGGAAAGGGATGTCGAGATGGGATTGGGGATCGAGGTACGCAGGCCTGCTGGGGCCAAAGCTACAAATATACGAGAAACCGATGGTTTTGAGTATGTGGCATCTGGTATCCTCCAAGAACCTTTTGTTGAGGAGTAACTCCCTTAATTCGTGTATAATTTGCACATTGTTTGTTCTCCTTATTGCATTAAAAGACACTTAGGTTCAGTAAATCAATCATACAATTCAACGACATTCTTATGTTTTATCTCTAACGGGTCAAAGTATGAGAATAATAAGAACAACATAGTAGCTTGAGTGGAGGTGATTGGAAGGCATTGAAAGCTTACTATTAAATCAGTGATTTATTTTACTTTCCATACTTAATGAGCTCCATCGCTACTTCTGCTTGTTCAGCCGGATACATTAACATCATAAATACATGCGTTTTGGGGCACGCAAACAAGGTATATCAACATCATATATACATTCAGAGGCGAAAGACTTTGTCATAAGAATTTTACATTTTTTTTAAGGAGCATAGCCTCTCATTCAGGATCAATTCGAGAATCATATAATCTGATATTGAAGGTAACAAACGATATTATCTTCAGCAAAAAAGAAACGATACATTATTATTACATTGGTGGAACAAATCTGGTTATTAGGGAGAGGGGTGTTTTAAATAATCACGCCACTTGTCAATAAAAGGCAACTCATCTGGATTTAAGCTTGGAAGTCCACGGTCTTGAAGGCTGTTGATTAGTTGCGTAGTCTCACCAAGGAGTTGTGCTGCAACATGGACACTCGCCTCTCTTTTCTCTATCGCACTCTCATGGCATTTCAAAGCTATGACTTGGGGTAAGTTGGTGAAACAAGCAGCCAGTATGTCAGCTATCATCGATGATAATTTCAAAAATAGTTCCTCTTGGCTAACCTGCTCAATGTTGGTCTTGTAGGAAAGCAGGATCGTTTCGGTTATTCGATACATTGAATTAGCGCATATAGACCTGGAGATGGAATCGTCGTCTGGGCTTACAAGATTCTTACTTTTCACCCCAGTGACCATGTTTTTAGCTGTATCTTTTAACCATTGCAGAACCTGTCTTGATGTATTTAGTCGCGTATCAAGGTTTTTCAACTTGTTTCCTAACCAGTACTGATCGACTTCAACTTCTAGCCACAAGGTTTTAGTCGCCTTTTGAATGCTTTCGTATTCATCTGCACCATTGAGGATTTCTTCAACAAGTGTGACATATACAAGACCTTCACTCACACTCCTCAGGAAGCTATCAACTATGTTGTCTTGGACGTTAGACAGAGAAATAGCGATGCTCGTTAAGGTTACCACAGGTAAGCTCCAGCAGTTAAGGGGTTCTTCTGCAAGCAAAGACGGAACATGATGGCTGTCAAAGAGTTCAACTCCTTCGAAACCACTAGATCCCTCTAGTAGCTTTATAAGATTATTGGGTTGCTTCTTTTCAGCCTTCTTGATCAAGCTGTCCACAGACTTCAAAATTCTTTTCAATGTTCTTTCAGCAACCTCCATATCGTCTTGAAGTTGTAAAACATACAGTTGAAGATCTTCATTTTGTTCCGCTTGCTTAGTCTTTTTTCCCAATACAATAGTAATACCCAATGAACTAAAAATTAACTTTAACCACTTCCAACAACGTAAACAAAACAAGACACATATTACAAACATAATTGGGATCAACGCTATCATCTTGCAAGCTACCACAACTGTCTTTTGAAATCCTATACAACAATTTAGAATCAGGATTTTATAAAGATGGAAGAGAATCTTGCATTTGCGGCTACTGGTCGAGAAAGGTATGCTACTTTTTTTCCAATCACGCAACTTCTGAGTCCAGTAGCTTTCTACTTTAAAAACCTTGATATGGTTCCAAACCCATTCTATGGACAACTTAAAGCTTAAGGATGCAAAACATCTACAAAGTGGGGCAACCGTACCTAATACGACTCCAAAAAATTGTACCATGAGAATTACTAACGTTGACCATTTGTAACCCGAACGTTGGTCATATAAATATTGACAAGTATAAATAAAAATAATAACATGTATGATTGTGCTTAATACACATATTACCCCCGAGGCAGAGGTTGTAGCAGAGCATGTTGTAATGAATTGGGGGCTTCCTGTACCTGCCATGATCCAATGGTTCCTAACATACCGCTTTAACTTTTCAACAGTTAATAATCTTCCTGGTTGTTGCAACTCTATCAAAGCAGTTTCATGACCTGTTTGATATTTCGATTCAAGTATCTGTTTGGATTTTAGAATCGCTAAAGCTGTACATAAATGTATTATGAGCAACCCAAGTTGCAAAGCCACATATACAATTGCTATTGCCCATGTGTAATGACCAACATAACTTGAAGAATCCCCTTGGAAAACGACACCCGTATTTATTTGAATGCACATATTCACAACCACGGTAATTACCAGAATTACCAAAGCTATGATGTTTGTGAGAAGTTCTTTGCTGTCCATAGTCGCCAATGAAGGCAAGAAATTAGCCATCATGGTGCACATAAATGCCATGCTTCCGAGCTTTGCACCAATGTCCACATCACCTGGCATAGAAGTATTCAAATCCACAGATAGCTTCATTGCAACAGCTATCACAGTGAGAAAAACAGCATTGAGAGTGAAATATTTACACGGGAACCATAGTTTTCTGTTTCGGAAACCATGAATCAAATCACCCATCATTGCAAGGACGCAAAACAGAGAACCTATCGCAACATACATCCCGATCCATGGCATAGGTTTGCTGTACTTGTCTTCATCATCTGCACTTGGTACTAAATCAACTGCACGCCATATTAATTCGGTGTAACCCTCTAGGGAAGACTTTAAATCACTTGAAACGTTGCATTCCCGCTCCAGTAGATACAAAAGATAGGTATAGTGATTTCCCGCATTTGAAGTCAAATTTAATTTCTTAAGAGTTGACATTTTTTAGATAACTGATGTAAGTTATGCAGAGTGAGTGTCTTGAGATTATATAGATAATATTGATATTCTCCAAACAGTTTCTTTTCCTAAGTTTTTCGAGTGACAAAATATAATGAAATTTCCAGCCACTTTCACCAAAAGTTGGATGAATGTGTCAAGTGGTGATATATTAATCATTTAAAAAATGCTTATTTACCAAACATATCCTATAGTCTAAATTTGGAAGGAGAGTGAAGGTGACGAGAAGATGACTTTGATTGGGCTTATTATATAATAAGCCCGGCAGTTCGAGCGGCGAAATCGCGAAAGCCTCAAACTGGATAACAAACTCTAACTATGAAAATAAAGATAAATAAATAAAAGTAAAATAAACAAAGACAGTAAGAGATCCGAATTTGGCATATATGTTGCACATATAGGATCCGGCTTCATAAACATACGTTTGAATTTTTTATTTTTTTTTATTTTTTGTCTTGATAACTTTGAACTTAATATTTGACTTGTTGGTGATTTTAGCCGGCTTTGCGGCTGCAGAAGAAAAGAAAAAGCCAATTTCCGGCTTTATAGTCGGTTGTAGAAGAAACTAAAATGTTAATTTGACCGGCTTTAGGCAGCTGTAGAAGAGAAACAAAAGAAAAAAAGGGTTTTTTTAGGGCTTGGAACATAGTCAAGTTAGGCGTCTCATCCAACTAGAAGAGAAACAAAAGAAAAAAAGGTTTTTTTTATTTTTTAGGGCTTGGAAGATAGTCAAGTTAGGCGTCTCATCCAAAGTCGATTAGGGTGCATAGAAGCTATGTCTGAGATCAGACCTGTTCTGATACCATATTAAAATGATAAAAGCCTTTCGTTATTATTATTATTCTACTTAATATATAGAGATTACAATGTTGACCTATTCTCCATAAATCCACATATTGGATTTGAGCTTATTATCTAATAGTTTCGACTTATATAAAAAACTAGATTATTGTCCCGCGATAACGCGGAAAAATTAAAAATTGTAAATTTTATGTTTATTTAGATTTTAATTTATTATGGAAAAAAATGTTATATGTATAATGATATATATAGTTTTACGTTTATACACATCTTGTTTATAGTTATAATAACATATACACTTTTACGTTTATACACATGTTTTGATATTTTGTATTAGGAGATTTTAGAATAATAATAAGTTAAATCATAGTCCAAATTGAACGATGTTATAAGTAAATTATAGTTATATTTTTTATTTTTGTAAAGATATAATGAAAAAGAGAATGTAATTATGTATTGTAAAAGGGTGTAAAATGAATATAATCTTTGATGATATCATCAATTTGATCTAACGGCTGTCATCAAAGAAGTCAACTCATACAAAGGACCTATTAAAGATGGGCTTATCAGATTATCAATTTTACCTTATGGCTTATCTAAAGCTATAAGCTCAACTTCGTAAACTTATAAATAGTAAAAATGGGGTAATGAGCTTTTAAAAATTTATATAAAGTCATAAGTCCATTACATCGAAACAAACACCCCTAATACTACTAGCAAAGCAAGTAGCAACTACCTTACAAACTTACAAAGTCGCGGTGGTGGATCATGGCAAGTGGTAATACCAGTAAACTTTAGATGCGCCGCCTCGATAATAAGTCAAAATTTTTAAACCATGGACACTTTTGAATTCTTGCGTAATTTGTGTGTAACGAATAGTGTGGGATCCACCGCGGTGGTGGTTTTATGTGCAGATGTGGCAAACCGCCTCTAGTATTATCGATATTTTGGTATTGGGTTTTTCACTTTTCTGGTTTGCATCATGCATATATTAACTTTTACCTATGTTGAAATAAGATTTATGTGTAAAACATAAAATGCTTGATGTACATTTAGTTTTGCTATGTATATAAAAATTTTGAAGTTTTAAATTGTTATGTACAAGGGAAAAAGTTTTATTTTGGCACTAGTATAGAACTTTTACGATGTAGCGGGAAAAGAAAATTGAAATATAATAGCTTTTGGTTCAAAATTTAAAAAAAAATTATATAGCAAAGTTTATAGTTTGTCTGTTTGAGTCACATAGAAAATTTTACAAAAACTTTTTTGATATGTCATGTTACATAATTAAAAGAGTTATTTACATTAACGGTTTCTAATACATTTATCTTTTGACATATATTTTAAATTTAATAATATTTTATTTCTTCTCATAAAGTGAATTAATTTATGGTAATTTATTAAACTCATTTGACTATGTTCGGATAATGGTAAATAATGTTTTTGTTAGCTTAGGTCGTGTACTTTATATCATTTTGAACCGAATTATTATACAATTTAACTTTTGTTTTTCGTAAAATAATAATAATAATGATTGAGTTTCTTCTTAAAACACATGTAATATATGTTGTTTGTAATTATTTATGTTGTGTCGAAATTTATTATTTGTGTTTTGATGGTCATAACAGCCCATTAAGGAACTCCACGAATATTGTACTTCAAATATTTTTGAAAACGTGACATATTATGAAATACATACATCGTATAAAACTCAAATTTACGCTGAAAGTTTATATTAAATTTTTTGAATTGATTTAAGTTAATTAATATTATGAATTATATGCATGTCAGTTGTCACGTATAAAACTCAAACTATAATGTTCGTTTACTTGGAAAAACTAATTACGTGGTTTGAAGAGGTAAATAAAATTGTAAATATACGTTTGATTAATTTATGCATAGCTTTCTTTGATCGGGAAATTGAAGTATTCATGAAAGAAAAAGAGTCTTAATCAGAGCAAAATCGTCGTCATAAGAATCTGTTAGATGATATCACCATCTATAGGAGATAATAATGTGTTACTTATTTTAAAAGTAATCAGAAAACGTAAATCATTACCATATAAGGTCTTTCTAGAAGTAAATTATATAAATGGTTCTTAAATTTTATTTCATGTTAAATATTTTGTCTCTAAGTTTGGAAAATTACATCGTTCGTTCATTTATAAAAGCTAATTACATGGTTTGAAGAGATACAAAAATAAAACTTAAAACTTGTGAATCTATGTTTGATTAAATTTATGCTTACCTTTTTTTTTATTGGCAAATTGAAGTATTTGAAATGTTATATTCACTCATCAGTTTGTTCAAAAGTTGTGTATACTCGTTTGTCGAGTTTGAACCCATATTTTGTTAATTTCCCAGTAATTTGTTATGAAGAGAGTGGAAGAAACTGTATGTTCTCAAGTTGCACGAGTGAGCGAATGAAATGAAATTAAATATGTAGCCAGTTTCTTCTCAAGTTGCATGAGAGGAACAAACCTCTAATTCATGGACCGGCATTTCATCCATCATTTGGCCTACTCATTAAATGCTCAATATTTTCATTAACTACACATTATTACTAACCGCGTTAAAGTGGTCCAAAAATATCAACGACTTTGTAATTGGAAGATAACGTCTTATATATGATGTAATTTAATTCTGTATGAACCATCTTCGAATCATACTTATAATGTATCAAAGACTCGTAAACAAATAAACAAACATATATTCTATCCAATGTAGGACTAAAATGTTCTCTTTAAATAAATAAAAGATCATGAAAAAACAAACAATGGTAATGTTTAAATGAGGACAAATTTGTTACTTTTCAAAATTTAGCAGACAACACTGTTAAAATCGTTATAAGTAAAGTATTGTTGTTTATTTAATTTATCCAAAGCCTAATAAACAAGTATAATAAAAGTATGGGCCAGACCAGCCCATATGTGGAACTCAATAACACACCGTATGATATTATTGTACAACATTTACATTTGGATTGTTTCGGTTAATAAAGTTCGGTTTTTAGGTAGTGTCAATAACCAAACTGAAATATGGTTAGTTATAATTCCATAACGGAACCATCACTTTTGATTGGTCGGTTAGATTGGTTATCTGTAGATTAAATCGGTTTTTTCTAGCCCCTACAAAAAATCACACATTATTAGATTTTGTTTGTGTGAAATCATAACATTTAAAGGTTCAATCATGGTGACTTCGGGCTTTTTGCATCATAGCATGTGATTGTTTTGAGGATTAGTCGGTTGGCAAAGCGGGTGGGAAATTTAGAGCACTCGAAGTGATAATCACGATTTAGGTGATTGTAAGATTACTTAGGGCACTCGAAATGATAATCACGATTTGGGTGATTGTAAGATTTTTTTGTTGACGTGACATTCACAATGATAGTTATGAGTTTTTTTGGTGGAGGGATGATGATGATTGTGGGTGATTGTGAGATATATAGAGTCCCCAGTTTTTATTATTTTATTTTTATAAACATTTAAACTAAATTGAAAATATTATATTAAATTAAAACTAATACATATAAATTAAATGAAACTACTACATAAAAATGTAAATCATTATTCATTTAAAATATTAAATTAAAAAAATCAAAAGTGTAAATAAAATACTTTAGGATAAAAAATGCAAAAAACTAAAAAAACAAAGTCAAAAATAAAAAATTAAAAAGAAAACAAATCTCATCTTCTTCCTTTCCTGCATAGTAGACCTGCAATAAGAAAAAAAGAAAAAAAGTTAGAAATATAATATACTAATTAAAACAAAACTAAAATTAATCATACATATATATTTATATCATAGAAAAAAGAAAAGCAAAAAAAAAAAAAAAAACCGACTCGTTATCCCGCTAACGAGCCCCACAACGAGCCAGAGAATTGGGAGTGACGGAGTGGACAACAAGGGATTGACTGAGAACGATGGTGAGAACGAGAGTGAGAATGAAAAAGTGTAGTGCTTCGATAGCTATATGCTAATAATCATTTTGATAAATTTGATTTTATTCAAATAAGTGATTTTACACGAGAATTGGTTAATTTGATTCACTTCGATGCCAACTTTGATTTTTGGTTAACATTTTCTTGACATATAACTTTAATTTTGTTATAGTTCTGTTCTGGAATATTTAAAACAAAGAATCGAAATTTGCCTACTCCCTTTTCTCGTTTCGTAAGCTTTGTTTTAGTTGTTTAAACATTGACGAGAAACAACATTTTGAATTGTCATTCCACTCGTAATGTTTATATATAGAGGGAGCTCACAAATATTGTTGGGGCGGGAAAGGAACATCTCCAACGGACTGCTTATAGTTATAAGTAATACCTTAAGGAATGTGCAGGGTGTAACAAATTATAAGCGAATGTGATAGTTTATAATTACAAATAGACAATAGTACGAATGATGAGAAACAACAACCTTGTCACAAGAACTTATTTTTGAATACTTTCAGAATTGTGTTTCCTTTTGATTATGCAGTTCATGTTGATGACTTAGAACTAGTATGAAATGAAATCATGAAAAAGAAGCGAAAAACGAAAGACATCCTCTTCTTATGACAAATCTAAATTAACTTACCTCATTGGTTGAACAAATCTGGTTATCAAGGAGAGGGATGCATTAAAGCAGCACGCCACTTGTCAATAAACGGCAACTCATCTGGATTCAAGCTTGGAAGTTCACGATCTTGAAGACTGTTTATTATTTGTGTAGTCTTACCAAGGAGTTGGGCTGCAACATGAACACTCGCCTCCCTTTTCTCTATCACACTTTCATGGAATTTCATCGTTATGACTTGGGGTAAGTTGGTAAGACAAGCCGACAATATGTCAGATATCATAGATGATAATTTCGTGAATAGTTCCTCGTGGCTAACCTCCTCAATGTTGGTGTTGTAAAAAAGCAGGATTGTTTCTGTGATTCGATACATTGAATTGGCGCAAATAGTCCTGTAGATGGAATCATCATATGGGCTTCCATAATTCGTACTATTAACCTCAATGACCATGTTTTTAGCAGTATTCTTGAACCAATGCAGAATTTGTCCTGCTGTATTTTTTGCAGGAGCAAGCTTTGGCAGCTTTTTTCCTAACCATATGTGGTAGACTTCAACTTGTAGCCACAACATATTAGCCGCCTTTTGAATACTTACATATTCATCGGTAGCATTTAGGCTTTCCTCCACAAGTGTGACATATACAAGGCCTTCACTCACACTTCTCAGCAAGCTATCGGCTCTGCTGATTTTGATGTTAGGGAGTGAAATGGCGATGCTTGTTAAGGTTACCACAGGTAAGCTCCAACAATTTAGAGGTTCTTCTGAGAGTAAAGTTGGAACTTGATGGTTGTCATACTTTTCAACTCCTTCAAAACCGTTAGATTCTTCTAGAAGCTTTATAAGATTACAGGGTTGTTGGTTTTCAGCCTTCTTGATCAACCTGTTCACGGAGTTTAAAATCTTTTTTAGTGTTCTCTCAGCAAGCTCCATATCATCTTGATGTTGCAAAATGTAATGGGTAAAATCTGTGTATGTATCCTGTTGACCAGGCCTATTTACTCTGTTTGGGTCACTAAACATGTTCTTTAACCACTTCAAGCAACGTATGCATAACATGACGCAAATCACTAAGAAAATTGGAATCAACCCTATCAACTTGCATGCTACGACAACTGCCCATTGAAATCGTATACAAAAGTTCAGAAATAGGATTTTAAAAATCTGGAAGAGAATTTGCTTTGGCGACTAGTGATTGAGAAAGGAATGCTACTTTGTTTCCAATCACGCAACTGCTGAGTCCAGTAGCTCTCTACTTTAAACACCTTGATATGATTCCAAATCCATTTTATGGACAACTTAAAGCTTAAGGCCGCAAAACACCTACAAAGTGGTGTAATCGTACCCAATATGGCTCCGATAAATTGTGTTATGAGAATCACTACCATTGACCACTTATAATCCGACCTAGAACGGTACTCTGACGGAAATCCTTTAAATATGAAAAACATCAAAAAAGCAAAAAAGGAAGTGCTTAAAGCACATATTATCCCGGAGGCATTGGTTGTAACAGAGCAGACGATCATGAACTGGGGGCTGCTAGTTTCTGCCATGATCCAGTACTTGCTCAAATGTTGCTTTAATTTTTCAACAGTTAATAATCTTCCTGGTTGTTGCAACTCTAAATCCTTTAAAGCTGTTTCATGACATGCTTTGTATTTTGATTGTAATATCTGTTTGGACTTCAAAATCGTTAAAGCTGAACATGTTTGTATTATCAGCAACAAGAGTAGCATAACCACGTAAAGGATTGGAATGAAAACAAAGAGGAAATAGCTAAAAAGAACACCGGCTTTCATTTCAATGCAAACATTGACAACCAAGGTGATTACTAGAATATACAAAGCTATGATGTTTGTAAGAAGTTCCTTGCTGTTCATGGCTGCTAGAGAAGGCATCAAATTAGTCATAATGGTGCACATAAACGCCATGCTTCCAAACCTTGCGGTCTGGTCCACGACACCAACCATTGGATTACTTAGATCCACGGGTAGCTTCATTGCAACAGCTATCACAGTGAGAGAAGCAGCATTGATGGTGAAATATCTACACGGGAACCATAGCTTTCTGTTTCGCAAGCCATGTATTAAATCAGCCACCATTGCTAGGATGCAAAACAGAGACGCTAACACGATATACATCCCTATCCACGGCATAGGTTCATTGAATATGTTTTGCCCATCTGAAATTTCAATGATCGTGTAGTATTTGTACCAGGAATTCTGCAAATCATCTGAAACATTGTATGTTTGCATCAGGTCTTCCATAAATTGGTAAAACTCGTCTGCTACGTTTGAACCCATTATTAGTTAATTTCTACTCAGGAAAAGGAAAGGAAACGATGTTTTGAGGTAATGAAGCTAAAAAAGAAGTAAATTATGCAGAGGGTGTGATTTATCTCAACAAGAAGTGGCCGATAAGAAATATGAAAGCATAGATGAAGAGCCATGAAACACATAATGGGGAACAACAATGGGGAACAAGTTGACGGGAAGACTTAAACAGAACCTCTAATTCATGCATCATTTGGCCCACCCATGAAATGTTCTATAACTTCATTTACATTAATACTAACCGTGTTAATTAAATGGGTATTAGGACTTTATATTATTTTATCTTATATATTTTGTGATTGCAGGATAAGGTCTGAGTGATATGTAAATTTATTTAATAGTTTAGGGATTATCTTCCGATCTTATAACGTAGCAAAGCTCACATAAACATATAAACGAACATTCTATCCGATGTAGGAACATGAAGTGTTTTTAATATTGAACTATTGATGTTATGAGCCCGAGTAAAGAATGATAAACACTTTTGAAAAACCAAACAATCGTAATGGTTAGATTAAATGTATACATGAAACTTTTCTATATGTATTAGTATAATCATTGGTCTTTCTTTAATATTACTATAAACAATGGGATGCTTATAATTGTGTCACGATAATTATTTTTGTCAGATTTTTCACTTGCTACTTACACCTTGTTGCGACACCGGAATATCACAAACACACGGGGGTAGAAGGTTCGGATCCGGAAGAGCTGATCCGAAGAAGACCTTCAGCCTGATCCTTATCTTCAATCTTAAAACTATCTGCACAAGCAAGCAACACACGAGTAAACGGAGCGGGGATGGTCCCCTGGTTTACCTCGGGCGTGAGAGTAAGATATCGAAGAGTAAGGCTATAAAATGTAAAGTAAAAGTATATTGTGTGTGTAAACGTTACCCTTGAAGTGAAGTGAGAGCTTGGTATTTATAGACCTTGAGTTTCGGATAATAGGGTGCCCTTAGTACAACACCTTGCTTATCCTGAAGGTATTCCGAGGTGTTGTACTCTTTGTCGAGAAGTCATCCTTCGGCCTCCTGGTTCTTAGGATGTTCTTCGGATAATAGATGTTGTTTAGATTCCTTTTATCAAAGATTGTGCCAAGCTTATTAGATCATTCGGCGTACCATCGGATTGGCCGATAGACTTCTATCGGCCAACCGATGGTACGTCATCAGCCCCCCTAGTCCAGTATTACGTAGTTAAGACTATGTAATGCTTGACTAGAAGAAAAATAAAGTATTTGGTTCTTTCGGGTGTTCTTCCGGTTATTCTTTCGGTTAGCAGAAGTACGTCTCTTGAGTTTTTTCGGAAATTGCTAACTGTCCGCCTATTTAGGCGGGATAATTATGTTTTAGCTTGGGCGGGAAGTTTTTCAAATTGTGGTAATTAATGCCCGTGCCACCTGTCGTTACGCTATTGGCCGAGGGAGGCGGTGGGATTAGACGCGCGTCCCATCGTCTGACTTACACTTCCCTATAAATACCCCGTTTTTACCCCATTTGTAACTTTTTTCCACCGATTTCTCTTTTTCACCTTTAACTGTGTGTTTTTCTTCCCTCGATCTTCTTTCGTTTTCTTCTTATTTCTTATTGTCGCCATGTCGAAGCGAGATAAAGAAAACCTTCGGAGGTGTTTTACTACTTTAACTCAAGAATATCTTGACGCCTTTTTGGAAAGGTATGCCATTGGTGAGGGATATGGTGCTGTTCTCCCGGGCCCGAACGACACAATACTAGACGCCCCTCCTGGAAAGATAGGCGTATATGCTGAGTGGTTCGAATTTTCAAACCTCCGACTTCCATTCTCCAAGCTTTTCCTGGAGTTTTGTGAGTATTACAAACTCACGCCTACACAACTGAACCCTCTCGGAGCTTTGAGACTTGCTTGTTTTGAAGTTCAAAGCTGGGCTCTTGGCTACGAGCCTTCGCTAAATCTCTTTCGGACGTTCTATAAGTTGGGGAAGGCCGGTGACTGGTTCACTATTGACAAGAGGAGAAAACCCAGCCCCGCTTGTTCTTCCGGAGCTCCCTCCGGCCGTAAGAATTGGAAGACAAAGTTCTTTTATGTTAATGTTGGCGTGGCTCCTATCCGGATGAGATGGAAGCATAAGGATGAGTCTGTTTCGGACGAGCCAGTTAAACAGGGAGTTACTCCGGCTGCTGCTCTCTTGGCCTTCACGACTCATAAGATAGAGTGCCGGACGCTGCCGGAACATGTGTTGGTGATGGCTGGTGTAAGTCGGGTATGGACGTCTAATATCACCAGGCCCTGTTTGCAGTTGAATGACCGAGGTACGTCGAGTATTTATGTTCCTTCTACCGATAGTTCCCTGTTGATCATTATTTTGACCTTTCTTTCTTTTTTGTAGATTTGCCTCTGATAGATTTCTTGGAACTGAGTGATTGGGATGGAGTTGAGTATATCATTCTTGAAGGCGAGACAACCTGGTTGGTCCGGATGAACTCCAGGGTAGTACATATGTCTACGGACGAGCTTCCCCCCCTTATACTGATGCTGACGCAGTTTTTCCAGCTGGCTATACAACGAGAGATCCTTCGGATGAGGACTTCATTCAGCCAGCCCCTGGGACCATTATGGGTAGTGGAAGTCATCCGGAAAAGAGTGGTAACAATACTATTCCCTTTCTTTTCAATGCTTTGTTTGCAAAGACATCATCTGCTATGGGAAATGCAGCTGCCAGGAAAAGGAAGGCTACTGACTGGTTCCCCCTCGGTGGATCGTCTGAGGAGCCGAAAGTTGATGATGTTGAAGGTGGGGATTCCGGGGAAGAGAATGCACCGAAAGTTGAGGTGTCTAAGAAGAAGAAAAAGATTTCTGTTTCTGCCAAGAGTTTGGCCATTAGGGAAAGGATAGAAGACCATCAATCCGGAGCTCCTGAGGTGGACAAGGCTGATACTTCTAAGAGAAAAACAAGGAGGCTGCCACTTCCCTCTTTCAGAGTAAGTTCATCGTCCTTGAAATTTCGGAGGAGGGAGATGCTTCTCTAGACGGTACGGAGTTCTATCGTAATCCCCCCTCTTGCGAGACTTCTTCCGAAACAAGAATTGCTCTAGGACTGATAGTTGATGATGATTTCTCAACAGGTCCTCATGTTGATATGGAAGTGATCACTCCAGAGTTGGAGAAGGTTGTTGCAAAAGCAAGTATTGGTGTTAGTGATTCGGGTGAGAGACCCTTAGAAGACATTTCTTCGGCTGTTCCGATGGACGAGGGGAACGAGGAGCTTGTAGCTCCTAAGTTGGTTGATGAACCTCTACAACTGTCTCATTCAGAGGATATGCTGGAGCAAGAAGATATGGATACGGGACCTTCGTCACCGAAGGATTTAATTCATCAGACCACATCTTTAATTGTATCTCAACCGGAACAGAGCGAGAACTTGATGGACGAAACTTCTACTCAAGTTTCGGTAGATAAAGTGGAAGGTACTTTTCCTTTCCCGGGCATCGTTCAACCTTCTCCTGTTTCGGAGTTTGCAGGGTCATGTGCCCGGACTCGAATCTGGGTGAAAGGTAGAAACTTGATGCTTTTATGTGTTTTTTGCTAACTTTCCTTCTATCATTTATTGATTTTCATTTATCTTCTTCCAGGTCAGCCGAAGGAAAGTGAACACTAGGAAGGTGCTAGTGTTCACATCCGAAGGTGAACATCGGATACTGAATCCGAGGGTTTGAGTGCTGCTTTGGCCGGGACATCCTTTGTGCCGGCGGTGAGTAAGATAAAGTGTGGGGACCTTTTCAAGCCAAGAACTTATGAGATTAACCGGGATCTCATTGACAACCTTGCTACTCTCCGGCCGAGACTCTTCGTCTGGGAAAACTTGGCAATGTCCAAGTGGGTCGTGAATTCGACTTTGCTCTTGCCTCTCTAAATGTCATTGGCCCTGACCTCCGTCGTCGAATGGAATCGGAAACGGAAGAGCAGAGATTCCGAGCCTTAGGACTTCAAGGTAAACTTTCAGAGGCTCTTGACAGGAAGAAACATTATCGTGACAAAGCCATAGCTTATCGAAAGAGATAGAAGCGATGAAAGCTTCTTCGTCTCAACTTAATGAGGATGCTGTCCGGGAGCTTACTGACAAGTTAAAGAGTGAGCACCAGGCTGAGATGGAGAAATTGAGGGACTTACTGAAGGCGAGTCATTCGGCTGCCATAGCCAACTTGAAGACGGAGCACGAGACTGCTATGGCCGAAACTCGAGCTCAGTATGATTCCCATGGTGATGTGCTCAGTCCTTGGAGGAAAGGTTGAGGAAACAAGACTCTGAGTTAGTTGTACTTCGCTCGGACAAGAAGTTGGTTGTAACAACGGGTCCGAAGCAATGTCGTCAAGAGGCTACACTCTAGTCATGAGTACTCCAGTCCCCAAGAGAATATTCGGAGTGCTTAACTACAGACTTGGGTGTCATGGTGTCAACCTTGGCACGTCTGAAGCAGAAACCCTCGTCTTCTCCATTCTTCAACTCTGCTGCTGCTTCAGAACTGGAGAAGGCCATGGCCGATGCTTCAGATCTTGATTACCCCTATCTGGAGGCACTATCTGCCCACCGATGGTTATCCTCCTGGAAGACTTTCAGGCCGTTGAACCTGCTGTAGGTCCTCCTTCGGATGAGGAAGTGAAGCTTTTGTACTATCTTTTCTTTTGCTATGTAACAATGAAACGTGTCTCTCGACCTGTGAAGATATGCTTCCACAAAACAAGTTATGATAAATATAATTTCAGTTGCTTGTTTAATTTCCGGATTCACTTGCATTTTTTATTTACTTGTTGTGATTTAAGTATGTTGTTTAAATGCTTTGTGTGAATGTTTCTTAATTTTTCATTCGGAGTTAGGTCCGATACTCGTTGAGGTTAGGCCTCAATTTATCATTCGGAGTTAGGTCCGATACTCGTTGAGGTTAGGCTCAAGTCCGATACTCATTGAGGTTAGGCTCAATTTATCATTCGGAGTTAGGTCGTACTTATTGAGGTTAGGCTCAATTTATCATTCGGAGTTAGGTCCGATACTCATTGAGGTTAGGCTCAATTTTATCATTCAGAGTTAGGTCGATACTCATTGAGTTAGGCTCAATGATTGCAAAATTCATCCTTATTTTTTCGTAGACTATCTGAATTAAGCTGTATGTTCAGACATTTCGTTCAAATGCCATGAACATTCATTCGAATAGTACTAGTAGGAAATGAAGGGAAAAACTGCTGTGAAAGCCTTTCATTCATAATAATAAAAAAAAGTTACATTACAACTCACTACGGCCTAATGATAGTACTTTCGAAGATTCATCGCATTCCACGTTCTGGGTATGGAGTACCGGCCATGTCCTCCAGCTCGTATGCCTCCGTTACCCTTATCCTTGGTTACCTTGTAAGGACCTTCCCATTTTGGCCCCATTTTTTCTTCGTTCTCCTGCCGACTTGCTTCATTCTTTCGGAGGACTAAATCACCTTCTTCCAGCACCAGCTTTCTTACCTTCTTGTTGTAAGTCCCTTCAAGTTTTTCTTGGACTTGGCTTCTCGAACTGCTGCTGGCATTTCTCTCCGTTCCTCCAACAATACCAGATTGAGCCGGATCTCTTCTTGATTGGTTTGATCATTCTCGGATGTCATGCGATGGCTTGGCAATCCTACTTCGGCTGGGATGACAGCTCGGATCCATAAGTTAGGCTAAAGGGTGTTTCTCCAGTGCTTGTTTTCTGGGTGGTTCGGTGTGCCCATAACACATGGGATATTTGATCCACCCAGTCCGTTCCTTCTCTTCCCCGCCTCGCCTTTCTTCCAACACCTATACTCCGGTTATTCTTTCGACCTGGCCGTTGCTTTGTGGATGCGCTACCGAAGTGAAGGTTTGTTTGATTTTTCATTTCACTGCACCATCGCCGCAATGGGTTGTCCGAAAACTGCTTGCCATTATCGATTAATTCATTCGGCAGGACCGAACCTGCACAACGATATTCTCCCATACAAACTTCTGCACTTGTTTTCCTGTGATCCGGACGACGGGCTTTGCTTCGACCCACTTCGTAAAGTAGTCTATACAGCCACAATCAGGAATATCATTCCACCCGTCCCCGGTGGAAATTTGCCAACAATATCAATCCCCCACCTTCTAGAAGGGCCACGCCGACAGTATTGACACCAAGTTGTGCTGGGAAGTCTTGGAATAGGTGCATGAATTTGGCAAGGACACACTTACGAATCACCTCAATGGCATCAAAATGCATTGTGGGCCAAAAATATCCCAATCCAGTGATCTTCGAGACCAATGCTACGTGGTTCGGCGTGCATGCCACATGCTCCCTCATGCATCTCTCGGATCACGTAGTTGGCCTGCAATGGTCCCAAACAACGAGGCAGTGGTGAAGTGGGTTTTTCCGATAGAGTGTGTTACCTTTTATTACGTAGTTCGGTGCTTGCGCCTTCATTCGGATCCTGTGGTAAACTTTCCTCCTTCAGAAACTTTATGATCGGTGTCATCAGGTTATTCCTTCGTCTTCGACGATCATAATGTTTCCTTCGGGTTAGCGATCGCCCGTTGGTCTTGTGTTTCCACCATCACTTCCATTGTGGTGTGTCCGAATGCTATCGACGCCAATTTGCTCAGGGTGTCAGCAACCTTGTTCTTCGTTCTTGAAACTTGTTCAATTGTACATGACTGAAAGGTGGCCATCAAACTCTTTGCTTTCTCCTTGTATCTGTTCATTCGGTCTTCCTTGGCCTCGTACGTTTCATTGATCTGGTTAGCAACCAACTTGGAGTCCACTTTAACCTTCAAATGTTCCACTCCTTTTCCTTTGCTTTTTGTAATCCGGCCAACAGGGCTTCATACTCGGACTCGTTATTTGTATTACTCAAAACCAAAACGGCTAGAGAACGAAAACCTTTTCCTTCCGGGCTGACGAGGAGAATTCCCGCTTCTGAGCTGGAGGATCCATCAGTGAAGAGGTACCCAGGTGTGATCTTGCTTCCTCGTTTTCTCTTTTCGGACAGGATTCCGCCGGTCTCTTTCTCTTTCTGTCCTTTGTGGGCGATTCCACACTCTTTTCTTCCAGAGTAGTTTCTTTAGGAGCAATCTCATCTGAGACTTCGGCTATGAAATCCGCCAAAACTTGTCCTTTGATGGACGTCCTAGGGACATACTCTATTTCGTAGCTTCCTAATTCAATGGCCCACTTCGTAAGCCTTCCGGCAGTTTCCACATTCCTTAAGATCTGTTTCAATGGTTGGTTAGTGATTACTCGGATGCTATGGGCTTGAAGTATCTCTTCAACCTTCGGGAGGTGTAAACCAAACCTAACGCTATCTTCTCTATCTGAGTATAATTGTTTTCGGGGCCTTGTAGCACCTTACTGACAAAGTAGATAGGCGTTTGTTCTCCTTTTCTTTCAGCCAGAAGTGTCGAACTAATGACTTCTACAGATCAAGGTTTCTCCTTTCTCAGGCGCGGTCAAAGTGGGGAGCGCTCACAAACTTCTTTATCTCTTGCAAAGCTTCTTCGGCTTCGGTGTTTGTCCACCGAAAATCTCCCTTCTTCACGCAATCTTTAAGGTTCGAAAGATCGGTAGTGATCTTTCGGCGGACTTCGAGAGATAACGTCCCAGGGCTATGACTTTGCCATTCAGGCTTTGAACTTCTTTCATCGTCCTAGGAGACGATATTCCTTCGATGTCCCGAACTTTCTCTGGGTTTGCTTTGATACCATTTGGAAGTAACGATATGACCTAGGAATTTGCCTTCTTCCATCCCAAAAGAACATTTCTTTGGGTTGAGTTTCATGTTTATTTTCGGAGGTTAGCGAATGTTTCCCGGATATCCTGGATCATTACTTCTTCTGATATGGACTTTATGACTAAATCATCTACATAGGCTTCTAGATTCCTTCCGATCTGCTCCGAAAAAGCTTTGTCTATCAGCTAAGTAGCTCGGCGTTCTTCAGACCGAAGGGCCATTTTTCTATAGCAGAAGATTCCCATATCAGTGTGGAAGGCCGTTTTATCTTCGTCTTCTTCGCCATTTGTATCTGATGATACCCTTTGTATGCGTCCAAGAAACACTTGAATCTGAACCAACTAGCGCTTCCCACCTTTAGATCCACTTCCGGCAATGGATAAGCGTCCTTCGGACAAGCATCATTGAGATCTTTGAAATCTACGCACATTCTCCAGGTGTTGTCTCTTTCAAAATCATGACTGGATTGGCCAACCAGTGCGGTATCGAACTTCACGGAGGATTCCAGCTTCGGTCAACTGCGTGACCTCTTCACAAGCGGCTCTGCTTCGGTCGGGGCGCTAAACCTCGCTTTTTCTGCACTATCGGATTTTTCCCTTTCTGGATGGGCTAGCTTATGTTCAGCTAGTCCTCTTGGTACTCCGGTCATATCCGACGGTTTCCAGGCAAAAATGTCCCTGCTTTGCCCGGAGGAGTGTAATGAGTTTTTCCTTGCCCTCCTCAGTGAATGTATCTCCGATTGTAACAGTCTGTTCCGGGTAACCCGGATGAATGATAACCTTTCCTGGTTTTGTTTCTCCCTCATCTTTCTGTAGTATTCTCTCGATCCTTTGGCATTCCAACACTTTGTGGGCTTCCGGACGTATTTCAACAATTCCTCCGGGTGTTGGAAATTTCATGAGGGAGTGTGCTGTCGACACGATGGCTAGGAGCTTTGCTATCCCAGGCCTCCCGATAATGAAATTGTATGGGGAGTTGGCCCGGACGACCAGGAAGTTGATCTCCACGGTCCGAAACTTATCTTCATTCCCGATGGTGAAGGGCAATCGGATATGTCCTATTGGCTTTACTGCTTCTCCGGAAAATCCCACTAAATATTGGGAGCACCTCTCCATCCTGCGTTGTACCTCAGAATCTAACTCTAGAAAACAACGTTCAAAGAGTATTTCCGAAGCACTCTATTATCAATTCGGTGGACCGTTTGGTTTCCAATATCTCCTACTATAACCATTGGATCTGAGACCTCGTAGAGGTGCTGACCGGAGGGAAAGACATATCCTGCATCATCCAGGACTCTGTTCTCTCATCACGAAGTTCACTACCTTCTCCTTCACAGAAAACCATCTGTATTTCTTTCCCTTTCCCTTTCCCTTTCCCGGGGTACGCTGGACCTTGCTTCTTTTGGCCACCTCCTTGTTGTGATTTCCTTCCATCAGATGGTCCAATTGACCGGTTCTTACGGCCCTCCTCGATCTGCTTTTTCAATGAAAACAATCATTCGTAGTAGTGCCCCTTTATCCCGATGGAATTTGCACATCGGTCTAAGAATCTTTTATCCGGGAGTACCATACTAAGGGCAGCCGGGGCATGAAAGTGAAATCTTCCTTTCTCGGTAAGCATAGATTCTCGCCGAGCGTTTTGTTGAGTCCAGTGAAGTTTACGTGTCGTCGAGATTCTCCGGAGGTTCCTCGTCCGAATCTTCTTTCATGACTACCGGGAGAAAAACTTTTCCTGTTTGGGGACGATCTCCACGGAGGACTTCCAGCAGGGGATATCACTTTTAACCCCTTTCGGGATGCGGCTGTGCTAGACTCAACGTATTGTCTAGAGGCTTCCTTCCCATTGAGGAATCTTTTAACACGTTCCATCATCTCATCCACTGTAACGGGTACTCGGGCATTGAGCTTCGCAATGAGGGCCGGTATCCGAATGTCTTCCATGAACCCTGATACTTTCAACATATCATCCCCTCCTTTAATCTGCAGAAGCTCCCGCTTCCATCTTTCCACAAAATCCTGGAGACTCTCGTTCTCCCTTTGCTTGATCTTAGCAATATCTGTTGGACCTCGGGTATACCTACGTTGTTGCATGAAATAAGTCTCAAACTTCTTTTTCATGTCCTTGAAGCTATCTATGCTTTCTTCCGGCAGTTCTCCGAACCAAACTCTCGTCGGCCCGACGAAGGAACATTCGGCACCAGATCGGCATCGGCCAACCTTCGGTATCAGCCGCGCGGAGAAGATCGCCAAATGATCATCCGGGTCACCACTTCCATCATAGGTACGTACAATGCTAGGCATCTTCGCTTTTCGAGGCATCGTGAATGCTGAGATTCTTCTGGTGAACTTGGAAGCAAAGTCTGATTGATAAGGAAGATTCAGGTCATCTTCTTTATCACTATCGTCTCGCTCCGAGTCGCTCGAATAGATAATCTTTCGAGCCACCAGAGGACTCTTTCGGGAACGATTCTTCTTCTTCTTGCGTTCATGTTCTTCCAACATGGTTTTAAGTGCGTCATAATTCTTTTCTAGGAACTCCTCAGAGATCCCAGTACCTTTCTCCTTATCATTTTGATCATTCCTTGGGGTTTCATCTTCGACTATTGGTTCCCTATTACTTCCTGAGGTGTTAGTCGTAAAAGTCACAAATGGTCCTGTAGAAGCCATGTGTGTCCCACGGATGGCGCCAAATGTTGCGACACCGGAATATCACAAACAGACGGGGGTAGAAGGTTCGGATCCGGAAGTGCTGATCCGAAGAAGACCTTCAGCCTGATCCTTATCTTCAATCTTAAAACTATCTGCACAAGCAAGCAACACACGAGTAAACGGAGCGGGGATGGTCCCCTGGTTTACCTCGGGCTGTGAGAGTAAGATATCGAATAGTAAGGCTATAAAATGTAAAGTAAAAGTATATTGTGTGTGTAAACGTTACCCTTGAAGTGAAGTGAGAGCTTGGTATTTATAGACCTTGAGTTTCGGATAATAGGGTGCCCTTAGTACAACACCTTGCTTATCCTGAAGGTATTCCGAGGTGTTGTACTCTTTGTCGAGAAGTCATCCTTCGGCCTCCTGGTCCTTAGGATGTTCTTCGGATAATAGATGTTGTTTAGATTCCTTTTATCAAAGATTGTGCCAAGCTTATTAGATCATTCGGCGTACCATCGGATTGGCCGATAGACTTCAATCGGCCAACCCACACCTCATTAAAACAGCCGGAAAGTAACCTGAGCTAATACAGAAGATCAGGAAGACATAAATGATCTCGGTGTTAAAAGCTTGACTCCATTAATGGCAGAAATGATTACAGATTGAGAAATGAGAGAGACTGGTTGTTAAAAATTCTAACTAACTTATCTAGTTAGGAATCCAGGGAATCCAATGTGCTTGGTCAACGCCAGAATTCAACAGTCAACGGCTAAGTACTTCAACAATGAAGAGGAGAAGAGAACATGTGCGCTGGACTAAACGGGTCATAATTCTAAAGAAAGTGTTTGCTCAAGATTTTTACACCGACGTGGTCCGGTTGTTTAGCCGAAGCTTTCGAGATTTGATTTTAAAGGGGAAAAAGAAATTTGTAGTCGCAAAATATTAGCCGGAAAACCCGGAGTAAGTAACCGGAGAAAATGAGTTTTAGGTAATAAATTACAAATTTTGTATTTTAACAGGTAAAATCGAAATCTGTTATTTATGATAATATTAAAAAAAAATCCGTTGATTATAGTAATTCAAATAAAAAAGTTTATCGTATACATTTGACCTAAACCCTTAAGTATAGTGTAAAGTTTTATGTTTCTATTTTTTGTTTACTTTTTTTTTGACCCAAAGTCTTTGACTTAACTTCTTAACTATAAGTTCTATCGAAGTTTATGATACAATGTATTTTGTAATTTTTAAAATCTAGCATCTCTCGTATCTTTCAAAAGTTAGACAGTTTGAAAATTGGATAAACACTCACCAAATAAGTCATTTACCGACACAATGTTTACAACGTTGTGAAGTAAAGTATGTGTTTAACCAAATGGATTGTTGTCTCGTGATGTAGAGGTTGTGGGTTAACGTCCGGTAAGGAACAAGAACATTGTGATTGCTTTTTCAAATAAAAAAGTATTGTTCCATTGGTCATTTATTATAATAGATAATCAAAGTCAGCCATAAAATCCCTGGCGTGAATGGAAAAACCGAATAACCAAGACTCAAACCGAAAAAACCGATAACCAAAATAACCGAATTCATAATAATGGTTTGGTTTTGGTTTAAGGAAATTAAAAAAAACCAAACTTTCGGTTTGGGTTTTGGTTTTATCCAAAACCGACCCAAACGGACCCATGCCCACCTTTAGATTCAGCTACAAACTCCAACTTTCAGTTATCGATACCTCTGAGTTTATCGTAAGCATCCTCGTTACCCAGCCACAACATCTTCTTATACAGTACAATGATGGCGTTGTTAGGTATCTTTCGATAGTCGATGATGCTACCTTCCCTCAAAACAAGTTTTCACCGATTGATCCTCCGTCAGTTGACATACCTGAGGATCAATAATCGGTTGTTCTCAAGGCTTGTTCTGCTTGTTTGGGTCTAGACTCAATGATCCTGACATAAGTATGGTCATTCTTTGGAATCCCGCAATTAGAAAATCAGTTACTATTTGTATGTCTAGTTTGGATTTTCTAATGTGGATTTCCCTCATGGAATTTTTTTTGGTTCTGGGGGTTTGTTCGGTTGCTTGTGATCCTAGGATTGTCAAGACTCAAGATTAATTATATTCGTAAGGAGATGGTGGTAAATACAACTTCATCACCTTGGGATGTTCAGGTTTTTACATTAAGCTCACGGAAAAGACCATTGAGCAATATGCCTTGAAAACGGATTGATTTTGAAAGTCTTAGCTATCATGTAGTTGTAAACGGATTATTTATTGGCTCGCTTATGAAGGTATTGATTTGGTTAATGTATTGCAGATTATTATTTCATTTGATTTGATTATTGGCGCGCTTATGAAGGTATTGATTTGGATAATGTATTGCAGATTATTATTTCGTTTGATATGACTAGAGAAGAATTTGGACAATTATATTGTAACACCCCGCCTCTTCATGCCAATGATATTATCCGCTCTGTCAGCAAGGCCTACGGATTTACTTTTGGTGGAGCTTCCTAGGGGGTCACCCATCCTGGAACTACTATGACTCAAACACGCTTAACTACAGAGTTTCTAAACTCTACAGTGCTTGTAGCCACCAAAACGCGTCGTGCCATGAAATACCAAGATTTACCTTATGAACCCAACATCACTCTTTTCCACGACCGATGTGAGATTTTCCTAAGGTATTACATATACCTTCCAAAGTTTTTAGGAGACAAGTATGTAAACATAAATATAAATAAGTTAAGGGGGTCTCTTGTTGTGCTTGAAACTTGAAAGCAATATAAAGGTCAAGGAAAATTTTATAAAAATATGGACGATGGAGTACGCTGTTCCAAATTAATTCGCGAATATATAAACCGTGAACATGTCTTGTTTTTTTTTATATGGGAAGTATTGGGATTTAGGAATAATGGCGATCTTATAATAGAAGAAACAAACGATGTTGATGAACTAGCCAAACTTGAAGTTTATGGACCCTCCTCAAACAATTTCAATGATCTCGGGATTTATGGATACGTTGGTTCGTACTTCATGAGCTCTGATCACGTACCATCGGCTAGACCGAAAGATCTCTTTCGGTCTGGTCAAATGGTACATCAACAAACACCCCAGACAAAATAAGAACTCAAAAAGGAATCAAAGTAAAGCTTATTATCCAGAAGCACCCTTGTGACCAACGGACCGAAATATAACTTTCGGTCAGAAGGTACAAGACAATTGACCGACCAACGGATAGAAACGGTGTTGTACCAGAAACACGCTTTTATCCGAATCTCGACTGCTATAAATATCAAGACAATGACTCACTTCCAAGAGTAACGTTTACACACACACACACACACACACTTATTTTCTCTCTAAATTCTTAACCCTTTATTCTCCGAGGTCCAAAAATTGATTAGAAAAAAAAGGCCAAGCCCAACTAAAATTAAATATGATCCATATTTAACTAAACTAAAATATGAAATATAAACCGAAATATGAATAAGAAATAAACCTCTTTTATAAGCCCAAACAAACACCACCTAAGATAAAAATAAGGGTTGTTTTAGTTAAATATTACCTATAGATTATAGGTATTATGACATCAAAATAATCTATTTAGCGTGTAATAAAAAGGTGTTCAATATATTATCCAATCCAACGTCATCTAATGAAACCATCTCTCTAATTTACGAAATTGAAAAAACTAAACAAAGGAAATAAAAAACCATGAGCGAATCCTAGATCAAGCGACTACATTTGCGGATATGAGTTATGACGGCTGCACAACCACAAGGGCAAGGTACAACTCTTGGTCTTTACGAAACGACCACACTTGAATCATTGAATTTTCCACTATATCATCCTTGTTATCCTTCACAAAGCTATACCAGTTGTTTCTCAACACAAGATTCTTGGAGGATACCATATGCCACATGCTCAAAACCATCGGTTTCTCGTATATTTGTAGCTTTGGCCCCACAAGTCGTACCCTGATCCCCACTCCCGTCTCTACATCCCTTTCCTCTTCAGCTGTCAACCAATCTTGAATATGTATAGCTAGTTGTGTAACTGGCATGATTAAGCAATTCGTATTTGGTTTGACATCACTTGGATGCAATCTTTTTTGTATCACAAGGTTCACGTTATAACCGTACATCTCATCGCTAATGAACTGCATTAATGCTTCGGTCTCATGCTCCATCTTAAAATAATGTCAATTAATACTTGAAAAACTTTATACGATTTTGTTGTATTAACGTTTGTATGATTTCTGTTATACAAAATATGAAGTTTGTACTTAGGATTAATGAATTATACAGAAATTAATTACTTCTTAAATAAAAAAAAATAAAAAAAATAAATACCTGATCAGTTTACGCTTTATGGATGTCGACGATTAATGAGAAGGTTTAAACTAAAACAAAAATGGTAACCTTATATAGTTATAGGTAGGCTTTAAGGCTGTGCGGAGCACAGCCCACGAAGTTAATATTGATCATTAAGAGATATTTTTAATACGTATAATGTAAGATTTTTCATGTGTAGTAATTTCAACCATGTTACATAGCTACCACTTATTTATACTCTAAATGATAGATAAGTAACTATATGAGAAGCATACAAACTGAAAAATAGCCAATGGAGTTGTGTGATACATTCATTTACTCGTGCCTAAGGCAACCAAATCCAACATCAAAGCTTGGGTCGTGTACACGAACTCTTGAACATAAATAAAAGTAAGGGAATGTTAGTATACTCAGATTCAAAGCCTTCCTCGGCTGGCTAATTTCTTTAGGCCGCGTATCTATCTTTATCTAAGGATCAACGTCCGAGGTGTTCATTCTTTGTTTCTCCATGTATGTTCTAGTACGATAGAACATTTTTTACAAGGCAAGGGACCTTTTCGCGGTATGGCTTAACACCAATGCAGTCTAACGAAGATAATGATGTTTGGATCCTTAGACAATGAGGCATTGGACAACCATATAAACTCAACGGGTATGTTTTCACTTCCATGCATTATCTCGTTACCGGTTTGTAAAATAAAACATGTTTTCATACTCAAAACCCATAACATGGAATGGACATGAGTTTAAATATAAATATAAAAACCCAAATTAGAAACTTCAGCTAATAGAAGCTAATAGTGAATAGAAACTAAATTGTGGAAAAGTAAAGGTAATTAGGAAAAGAGATCTCACACTTTTAATAATTTATTTAAAAGCATTGATAGTTACCCAGAAGGTACTCAGACAACATGAAGTTCACATATAGTATATGTGGAGAAAGTCAAAGTAAATAGTATAAATACAAACATCACCAACATAACTTTGAATATCAATGGATCGTTTAATTACATAGCAGGAACTGATTACTAATATTCTTATTGAAGTAGAAATAGTGTATCCCAATCTACTTTATTTACACGACACAGCTTGGTATAAACAAGATATACAATTAGTCTAAAGCTATATTTGGACTCCACTTCAACAAACACCGTATGGTTAGTACTAAAGTGTTTGTTGAGGACTATGTAGCTTTAGCATCTAGAACCCTCATTAAGTAGAGGCATTTAGTTAGATCGTGAGCATAACTACCTTGTTAGCAATTGGTAGTTGGATCAGCAAAACTTTTGAATTGGTAGTTGGCCCAGCGCAATGAGGGATAAAAAGAAAAATAAGAGTTTTGAAATTAGGTACTATCCTCTTGGGACAACACAGGGATCATGACGACCACGAGCAACAAGTTCTGTTTCTTGTTTATCTCTAGTCGCTGTATTTTGCTTCCTCTGCATGACATTACAACATATATCTATAAAAACGGTTTAACTTTAACAATTGAAAAGAAGCAAACAAAAAAGGAGGTTTTTTTTCTCCTGGAAGAAGAAATTAAATCAAAATGTACAAACAAGTTTACTATTACAAGTTACACATAATAAACTATTTCCGTAAAAATTATTGCGTGTCATTACATATAGAGTTAAGTTGGCATTAGAAGCAATGGATGTATGTAGAGCAGTACTAAAAAGGTTTCAATGTATTTCATCTTTATAAAAGATTAAACACCATCGTCCAATAGCAATTACCCGATGGTTGACTTTATTTGTAGACAATTCAATAGTATGTTTCCTTTAATACATATATTTAAAAAAGGGCATTAGCATCAGAATGCACAGAAAAATATAATTCTTACACTGATTGTCGATGTTGGCTTGAAGGCTATTCTCATGTTTATGATCTCCCCATTGGATATACCGCCCTGAAAATAAGCATTAATAGAGGTGACTTCATACATGTTCTACTTAGAATCTGACTACCCCTGGCTTCTCACAACCAACTGACGAGAGGTTGGATAAATACCTGAATCCCACCCGAGCGATTTGTTCTTGTCCTGACCCGTCCATGTTCATCCATGAAAAACTCGTCATTATGTTCACTACCGGTCAAAAATGTACCTAGGGTTTTATCATTCGGAAAACAATCAGAAAAGATACACACAATCCTCATTGAGAACCAGTAGACCAATTTCTCTCATTTGAACTGGTTAATGACATGTTTACTGGTTTAGAGGTTGCATTTTTCGACCCATTTAATCATTGATGAGTCATATGGGTCGAACCAGGTTTTAAGTTGGCCAAACTCCAAAATCTAACTTATTGGCATACAAAATCCTAAATCAAAATTCAAAAACTGAAATTATTATTGAAATAATATCCTTTTTGTAATCATACGTAACGAACTAATAATTTATATAAAAAATCGATAGAACTGATAAAAAGTGTTTGTGGGTCAACCTAACTCGTATCGACCTATACTAAAATATGACCCGTTTAAATCCAAACCAGTTAGCCAACCCACCCAGCCCATCCATTTTGCTACCTTTAATATTGAAGGAAACATCATGCTGAAATACCTGCAAATCCACTGCCAAACTCAAAGCCTTTGGTTGCAGGTAACGACAAAGCCGCCTTTGCCAACTCAGCTTCAAGTTTGTCGAAAACTGGTGAACCAAGTCCCTGCCATATAGATACACAAGTGTCAATCACAGATGTGGAAGTGTGAGCAGGTGAATACAGTAAAACAGAGCTAGCTTGCTTACACGTGGAAGGTTTCTGGCAATACAGGTAACAACACCGCCAACAGAATCACCTCTCACTCGGACAAATTTTCATGTTACATAACATCAAAGTTACACATATTCATGTATTATAAATCATTCAACATTCCAACACCTTTTTAGTAATTATTTGGAATAATTTTTAAAGCAACTAAGGAGTAGTATATTAGAAATGATTAGGAAAACTATAAGAATCTTAATAAAAATATTTAATAAAAGATTTAGCAGGTTACAAATACCACAATCCACAAAGCATCTATCACCAAAACGGTGAACCACTTTTTCACATCGTGGAATAAAGAAATTTTGGGTGAAAACGCATCTGCGAAAAAAGGCATGAATAAGAAAAACAAACCTAAAATAAATTAAAAACATTGAAAACGCCAGTAAATAAATAAAAAGATGAATGGGGAGAAGAAGATATTACTGTAGTGCAATTAGATAAACTCAACAATTGATGGAAGGTAGTCAATAAATTAGGGGGTTTAAACTTCTTTTTATTTATTTAATTTTAAACCTGTAAAAAAATATCTAAACAAATCAAACCAAGTTCTTATAAAATCATAAAAAAAAACCCAAAGGATCTTAAAACATACCTCCCTTAATCGATGTTTGTCTAATTGAACAGGAAACAATGACCAACCTACCTGCAAGAGAGAAACAAAGAAAATAGTTATAAATCAAGAAAACAATAAAAAAGAATAATAATTGCTAGAAAATTAATCTGCAAACCTGAAAAAGTTAAAAATGGTCCAATTGGGTATACCCGGTTTTAAACAGGAATGGACCGGACAGACCCGATACCTGAAAGCAGTCTAAAATCATACCGGAAGACCGGACCAAAATATATTAAGCGGTCGGGTCGGGTCGGGACGGGTTGTTGGGTTGAAAACGAGCCGACGCGTTTATGATCTGGCCTAAACAAAATGCAATTTAGATTATTATCATCATCAACATGCAATTTAAACAAACACCTAAAACTTAAGTCGACCTGAAACATAACAGAACAAGACATTTTCTTACACCATAACTTATTCATCATTGACTTGGTCGGCACAGGAAACTTCGAGAAGTTTACACATAAATGTCACCATCGACTCATTGTCCTCTTCCCTTATTCATCATCAAGAAAAAAAAAACTGTTTACAAAACTGAAATACGAATTCTTAATCAAAATACTAAAAAATAAAAAAATCTTAAAACTTAATTCGAGGTCTAAAATGAGAGACGGAAAGGAAAATAGATACACATAGAGAGAAGTCCCTGATGAGAGAAGATAGTAAATAAACAAGATTTATAATGTTGTGTGTGGGTTTCCAACGTATTAAAAAAAATTGGTCAGTCGATTTGATGGTGAGGAGTGAGGAGAAGGGGGCAATAGTAATAATTGTGGTGGGTATGGGGAAGTATGGTATACATGTCAGGGAAGGAAAAAAGGTCCGCAAACGCATGAGTTAACAGATCCATTTTCTTATTATTTTTTAAACTTAGGTATTACGTGTAATTTTCAGGAAGGCCACATGGCATGCTTACAGCTTGCTTCAAAACTTTAGAGGATGATTTTATAAATAAGGTAGATATTATATAGGAAACTTAGAATTAGAATTGGATAACAATACGTAATGGGCTTAAAGAAAAAACCATAGTCCATAGTTATATTTTTAAATATAACAAATTATATTAAAAAAAACCTTATATGGTAATTTAATGACCTTCCTACATCGTTTCAAATTACTTTTTTAACAAGTAACATAATATTATTATTATCTCATATATAGACAGATCATATAAGAGATTCTAAGGGGTGTTTGTTTCGGCTTATATAACCGGCTTATGAGGTTATGTAATTTCAATAAACTCATAAACCCATTTTTTCGGCTTATAAGTTATCAAGTTGAGCTTATGACTTTAAATAAGTCATAAGCTCATAAGTCGGAAAAAATGACCTTATGAACTTATAAAAAATTAGATAAGCTTATAAGTCCGTTTAATAAGTCGAAACAAACACAAACTCTTTTTTTCTATACTTCAACTTGCCATCAAAAAAGGTTCGCATAACTTAATCAAACATAGATTCACAAGTCTTAAGTATTATTTGTGTACCTCTTTTTTCAAGTATTAGTGAACATTATTTTTAGATGGCGTGTGAGCCCATAGTGAACAACCAGGTGGTTCATCCGTGATGAGATGAACGGTTTGAACGCGAACCTATTGATACAAAAACACTTGTACCCTAGTAATCTCTTACCAGACCAGAACCATTTAAACATGCCATTTTAACAACTAGCTATACATACTCAGGATTTTTTGGCAGCTGAAGAGGAAAGGGATGTCGAGATGGGATTGGGGATCGAGGTACGCCTGCTGGGGCCAAAGCTACAAATATACGAGAAACCGATGGTTTTGAGTATGTGGCATTTGGTATCCTCCAAGAACCTTTTGTTGAGGAATAACTCCCTTAATTCGTGTATAATTTGCACATTGTTTGTTCTCCTTATTACATTAAAAGACACTTGGTTCAGTAAATCAATCATACAATTCAACGACATTTTTATGTTTTATCTCTAACGGGTCAAAATATGAGAATAATAAGAACAACATAGTAGCTTGAGTGGAGGTGATTGGAAGGCATTGAAAGCTTACTATTAAATCAGTGATTTATTTACTTTCCATACTTAATGAGCTCCTACTTGGAATCGCTACTTCTGCTTGTTCAGCCGGATACATTATCATAAATACATGCGTTTTGGGGCATGCAAACAAGGTATATCAACATCATATATACATTCAGAGGCGAAAGACTTTGTCATAAGAATTTTACATTTTTTTAAGGAGCATAGCCTCTCATTCAGGATCAATTCGAGAATCATATAATCTGATATTGAAGTTAACAAACGACATTATCTTCAGCAGAAAAGAAACGATACATTATTATTACATTGGTGGAACAAATCTGGTTATTAGGGAGATGGGTGTTTTAAATAATCACGCCACTTGTCAATAAACGGCAACTCATCTGGATTTAAGCTTGGAAGTCCACGGTCTTGAAGGCTGTTGATTAGTTGCGTAGTCTCACCAAGGAGTTGGGCTGCAACATGGACACTCGCCTCTCTTTTCTCTATCGCACTCTCATGGCATTTCAAAGCTATGACTTGGGGTAAGTTGGTGAAACAAGCAGCCAGTATGTCAGCTATCATCGATGATAATTTCAAAAATAGTTCCTCTTGGCTAACCTGCTCAATGTTGGTCTTGTAGGAAAGCAGGATCGTTTCGGTTATTCGATACATTGAATTAGCGCATATAGACTTGGAGATGGAATCGTCGTCTGGGCTTACAATATTCTTACTTTTCACCCCAGTGACCATGTTTTTAGCTGTATCATTTAACCATTGCAGAACCTGTCTTGGTGTATTTAGTCGAGTATCAAGGTTTTTCAACTTGTTTCCTAACCAGTACTGATCGACTTCAACTTCTAGCCACAAGGTTTTAGTTGCCTTTTGAATGCTTTCGTATTCATCTGCACCATTGAGGATTTCTTCAACAAGTGTGACATATACAAGCCCTTCACTCACACTCCTCAGGAAGCTATCAACTATGTTGTCTTGGACGTTAGACAGAGAAATAGCGATGCTCGTTAAGGTTACCACAGGTAAGCTCCAACAGTTAAGGGGTTCTTCTGCAAGCAAAGACGGAACATGATGGCTGTCAAAGAGTTCAACTCCTTCGAAACCACTAGATCCCTCTAGTAGCTTTATAAGATTATTGGGTTGCTTCTTTTCAGCCTTCTTGATCAAGCTGTCCACAGACTTCAAAATTCTTTTCAATGTTCTTTCAGCAACCTCCATATCGTCTTGAAGTTGTAAAACATACAGTTGAAGATCTTCATTTTGTTCCGCTTGCTTAGTCTTTTTCCCAATACAATAGTAATACCCACTGAACTAAAAATTAACTTTAACCACTTCCAACAACGTAAACAAAACAAGACACATATTACAAACATAATTGGGATCAACGCTATCATCTTGCAAGCTACCACAACTGTCTTTTGAAATCCTATACAACAATTTAGAATCAGGATTTTATAAAGATGGAAGAGAATCTTGCATCTGCGGCTACTGGTCGAGAAAGGTATGCTACTTTTTTTCCAATCACGCAACTTCTGAGTCCAGTAGCTTTCTACTTTAAAAACCTTGATATGGTTCCAAACCCATTCTATGGACAACTTAAAGCTTAAGGATGCAAAACATCTACAAAGTGGGGCAACCGTACCTAATACGACTCCAAAAAATTGTACCATGAGAATTACTAACGTTGACCATTTGTAACCCGAACGTTGGTCATATAAATATTGACAAGTATAAATAAAATAATAACATGTATGATTGTGCTTAATACACATATTACCCCCGAGGCAGAGGTTGTAGCAGAGCATGTTGTAATGAATTGGGGGCTTCCTGTACCTGCCATGATCCAATGGTTCCTAACATACCGCTTTAACTTTTCAACAGTTAATAATCTTCCTGGTTGTTGCAACTCTATCAAAGCAGTTTCATGACCTGTTTGATATTTCGATTCAAGTATCTGTTTGGATTTTAGAATCGCTTAAGCTGTACATAAATGTATTATGAGCAACCCAAGTTGCAAAGCCACATATACAATTGCTATTGCCCATGTGTAATGACCAACATAACTTGAAGAATCCCCTTGGAAAACGACACCCGTATTTATTTGAATGCACATATTCACAACCACGGTAATTACCAGAATTACCAAAGCTATGATGTTTGTGAGAAGTTCTTTGCTGTCCATAGTCGCCAATGAAGGCAAGAAATTAGCCATCATGGTGCACAAAAATGCCATGCTTCCGAGCTTTGCACCAATGTCCACATCACCTGGCATAGAAGTATTCAAATCCACAGATAGCTTCATTGCAACAGCTATCACAGTGAGAAAAACAGCATTGAGAGTGAAATATTTACACGGGAACCATAGTTTTCTGTTTCGGAAACCATGAATTAAATCACCCATCATTGCAAGGACGCAAAACAGTGAACCTATGGCAATATACATCCCAATCCATGGCATAGGTTTGCTGTACTTGTCTTCATCATCTGCACTTGGTACTAAATCAACTGCACGCCATATTAATTCGGTGTAACCCTCTAGGGAAGACTTTAAATCACTTGAAACGTTGCATTCCCGCTCCAGTAGATACAAAAGATAGGTATAGTGATTTCCCGCATTTGAAGTCAAATTTAATTTTTTAAGAGTTGACATTTTTTAGATAACTGATGTAAGTTATGCAGAGTGAGTGTCTTGAGATTATATAGATAATATTGATATTCTCCAAACAGTTTCTTTTCCTAAGTTTTTCGAGTGACAAAATATAATGAAATTTCCAGCCACTTTCACCAAAAGTTGGATGAATGTGACAAGTGGTGATATATTAATCGATTTAAAAAGTGCTTATTTACCAATAATATCCTATAGTCTAAATTGGAAGGAGAGTGAAGGTGACGAGAAGATGACTTTGTTTGGGCTTATTATCTAATGAGCCAGGCAGTTCGAGAGTCGAAACCACGAAAGCTCGAACTGAATAACAAAGGAGCTTGAGATCCGAATTTGACAGATCTGTTGCACATTTAGGATCCGGCTTCATAAACATACGTTTGATTTTTTTTATCTTTTTTTGTCTTGATTCTTGATTACCCTGAACTTAATATTTGACTTGTTGGTGATTTTAGCCGGCTTTGCGGTTGCAGAAGAAAAAAAAAGCCAATTTCCGGCTTTATAGTCGGTTGTAGAAGAAACTAAAAGGTTAATTTGACAGACTTTAGGCAGCTGTAGAAGACAAACAAAAGAAAAAGTTTTTTTTTTTTTTTTTTTTTAGGGGAAGATACTATCCCAACGTCGATTAGGATGCATAGAAGCTAGGTCTGAGATTATACCAGCTCTGATACCATATTCAAATGATAAAAGCCCTTTCGTTATTATTATTATTATTATTCATACTTAATAATATCAATAAATTCTAATGGAACCAAACTCACCTATCGGATTTTGGCTTATTATCTAATAGTTTCGGCTTATATAAAAACGGGTTTATGAGATTATCAACTTTAGCTTATGGCTTATCTAAAGCCATAAGCTCAACTTCGTAAACATATAAATAGTAAAAATGGGCTAACGAGTTTTTAAAAATTTATATAAACTCATAAGTCCATTACACCGAAACAAACACCCCTAATACTACTAGAAAAGCAAGTAGCAACTACCTTACAAACTTACAAAGTCGCGGTGGTGGATCATGGCAAGTGGTAATACCAGTAAACTTTAGATGCGCCGCCTCGATAATAAGTCAAAAATTTTATACCATGGACACTTTTGAATTCTTGCGTAATTTGTGTGTAACGAATAGTGTGGGATCCACCGCGGTGCTGGTTTTATGTGCAAGTGTGGCAAACCTCTAGTATTATCGATATTTTGGTATTGGGTTTTTCACTTTTCTGGTTTGCATCATGCAAATATTAACTTTTACCTATGTTGAAATAAGATTTATGTGTAAAACATAAAATGCTTGATGTACATTTAGTTTTGCTATGTATATAAAAATTTTGAAGTTTTAAATTATTATGTACTAAGGAAAAAGTTTTATTTTGGGACTAGTATAGAACTCTCACGATGTAGCGTGAAAAAAAAAATTGAAATATAATTGCTTTTGGTTCAAAATTTAAAAAAAAATTATATAGCAAAGTTTATAGTTTATCTGTATGAGTCACATAGAAAATTTTACAAAAACTTTTTTAGTATGTCATGTTACACAGTTAAAAGAGTTATTTACATTAACGTTTCTAATACATTCATCTTTTGATATATATTTTAAATTTAATAATATTTTATTTCTTCCCATAAAGTGAATTAATTTATGGTAATTTATTAAACTCATTTGACTATGTTCGGATAATGGTAAATAATGTTTTTGTTAGCCTAGGTCGTGCACTTTATATTCTTTTGAACCGAATTATTATACAATTTAATTTCTGTTTTCCGTAAAATAATATTAATAATGATTGAGTTTCTTCTTAAAACACATGTAATATATGTTGTATGTAATAATTTATGTTGTGTCAAAATTTATTATTTGTGTTTTGATGGCCATACCAGCCCATTAAGGGACTCCACGAGTATTGTACTTTAAACATGTTTGAAAACGTGACATATTATGAAATACATGCATGTCACGTATAAAACTCAAACTTATGATGAAAGTTTATATTAATTTTTTTGAATTGATTTAAGTTAATTAATATTATGAAATATATGCATGTCAGTTGTCACGTATAAAACTCAAACTATAACGTTCGTTTACTTGGAAAAACTAATTACGTGGTTTGAAGAGGTAAATAAAATTGTAAATATATGTTTGATTAATTTTATGCATAGCTTTCTTTGATCGGGAAATTGAAGTATTCGTGAAAGAAAAAGAGTCTTAATCAGAGCAAAATCGTCGACATAAGAATCTGTTGTTAGATGATATCACTCTCAATAGGAGATAATAATGTGTTAATTATTTTAAAGATAATTAGAAAACGTAAACCATTACCATATAAGGTCTTTTTAGAAGTAAACTATATAGATAGTTCTTAAATTTTAATTCATGTTAAATATTTTGTCTCTAAGTTTGGAAAAGACACCGTTTGTTCACTTTCGTTCACTTATAAAAACTAATTACGTGGTTTGAAGATGTACAAAAATAAAACTTAAAACTTGTGAATCTATGTTTGATTAAATTTATGCTTACCTTTTTTTTTATTGGCAAATCGAAGTATTTGAAATGTTGTATTCACTCAACAGTTTGTTAAAAAGTTGTGCATACTCGTTTGTCGAGTTTGAACCCATATTTTGCTAATTTCCCAGTAATTTGTTATGAAGAGAGTGGAAGAGACTGTATGTTCTCAAGTTGCACGAGTGAGCGAATGAAATGAAATTAAATATGTAGCCAGTTTCCACGAAAGTTGGTCCGCTAGACTCTTCTCTGGGTGTGACTAAAAGCAACCCAACCACCTTCAATTAAGTGACGAGATACTAAAACAAACCTCTAATTCATGGACAGACATTTCATCCATCATTTGGCCTACTCATTAAATGCTCAATATTTTCATTAACTACACATTATTACTAACCGCGTTAAAGGGGTCCAAAAATATCAATAGTACGAATGATGAGAAACAACAACTTTGTCGCAAGAACTTATTTTTGAATACTTTCAGAATTGTGTTTCCTTTTGATTATGCAGTTCATGTTGATGACTTAGAACTAGTATGAAATGAAATCATGAAAAAGAAGCGAAAAACGAAAGACATCCTCTTCTTATGACAAATCTAAATTAACTTACCTCATTGGTTGAACAAATCTGGTTATCAAGGAGAGGGATGCATTAAAGCAGCACGCCACTTGTCAATAAACGGCAACTCATCTGGATTCAAGCTTGGAAGTTCACGATCTTGAAGACTGTTTATTATTTGTGTAGTCTTACCAAGGAGTTGGGCTGCAACATGAACACTCGCCTCCCTTTTCTCTATCACACTTTCATGGCATTTCATCGTTATGACTTGGGGTAAGTTGGTGAGACAAGCAGACAATATGTCAGATATCATAGATGATAATTTCGTGAATAGTTCCTCGTGGCTAACCTCCTCAATGTTGGTGTTGTAAAAAAGCAGGATTGTTTCTGTGATTCGATACATTGAATTGGCGCAAATAGTCCTGTAGATGGAATCATCATATGGGCTTCCATAATTCGTACTATTAACCTCAATGACCATGTTTTTAGCAGTATTCTTGAACCAATGCAGAATTTGTCCTGCTGTATTTTTTGCAGGAGCAAGCTTTGGCAGCTTTTTTCCTAACCATATGTGGTAGACTTCAACTTGTAGCCACAACATATTAGCCGCCTTTTGAATACTTACATATTCATCGGTAGCATTTAGGCTTTCCTCCACAAGTGTGACATATACAAGGCCTTCACTCACACTTCTCAGCAAGCTATCGGCTCTGCTGATTTTGATGTTAGGGAGTGAAATGGCGATGCTTGTTAAGGTTACCACAGGTAAGCTCCAACAATTTAGAGGTTCTTCTGAGAGTAAAGTTGGAACTTGATGGTTGTCATACTTTTCAACTCCTTCAAAACCGTTAGATTCTTCTAGAAGCTTTATAAGATTACAGGGTTGTTGGTTTTCAGCCTTCTTGATCAACCTGTTCACGGAGTTTAAAATCTTTTTTAGTGTTCTCTCAGCAAGCTCCATATCATCTTGATGTTGCAAAATGTAATGGGTAAAATCTGTGTATGTATCCTGTTGACCAGGCCTATTTACTCTGTTTGGGTCACTAAACATGTTCTTTAACCACTTCAAGCAACGTATGCATAACATGACGCAAATCACTAAGAAAATTGGAATCAACCCTATCAACTTGCATGCTACGACAACTGCCCATTGAAATCGTATACAAAAGTTCAGAAATAGGATTTTAAAAATCTGGAAGAGAATTTTGCTTTGGCGACTAGTGATTGAGAAAGGAATGCTACTTTGTTTCCAATCACGCAACTGCTGAGTCCAGTAGCTCTCTACTTTAAACACCTTGATATGATTCCAAATCCATTTTATGGACAACTTAAAGCTTAAGGCCGCAAAACACCTACAAAGTGGTGTAATCGTACCCAATATGGCTCCGATAAATTGTGTTATGAGAATCACTACCATTGACCACTTATAATCCGACCTAGAACGGTACTCTGACGGAAATCCTTTAAATATGAAAAACATCAAAAAAGCAAAAAAGGAAGTGCTTAAAGCACATATTATCCCGGAGGCATTGGTTGTAACAGAGCAGACGATCATGAACTGGGGGCTGCTAGTTTCTGCCATGATCCAGTACTTGCTCAAATGTTGCTTTAATTTTTCAACAGTTAATAATCTTCCTGGTTGTTGCAACTCTAAATCCTTTAAAGCTGTTTCATGACATGCTTTGTATTTTGATTGTAATATCTGTTTGGACTTCAAAATCGTTAAAGCTGAACATGTTTGTATTATCAGCAACAAGAGTAGCATAACCACGTAAAGGATTGGAATGAAAACAAAGAGGAAATAGCTAAAAAGAACACCGGCTTTCATTTCAATGCAAACATTGACAACCAAGGTGATTACTAGAATATACAAAGCTATGATGTTTGTAAGAAGTTCCTTGCTGTTCATGGCTGCTAGAGAAGGCATCAAATTAGTCATAATGGTGCACATAAACGCCATGCTTCCAAACCTTGCGGTCTGGTCCACGACACCAACCATTGGATTACTTAGATCCACGGGTAGCTTCATTGCAACAGCTATCACAGTGAGAGAAGCAGCATTGATGGTGAAATATCTACACGGGAACCATAGCTTTCTGTTTCGCAAGCCATGTATTAAATCAGCCACTAGGATGCAAAACAGAGACGCTAACACGATATACATCCCTATCCACGGCATAGGTTCATTGAATATGTTTTGCTCATCTGAAATTTCAATGATCGTGTAGTATTTGTACCAGGAATTCTGCAAATCATCTGAAACATTGTATGTTTGCATCAGGTCTTCCATAAATTGGTAAAACTCGTCTGCTACGTTTGAACCCATTATTAGCTAAAAAAGAAGTAAATTATGCAGAGGGTGTGATTTATCTCAAGAAGAAGTGGCCGATAAGAAATATGAAAGCATAGATGAAGAGCCATGAAACTTCCTTCGTCGTTTGGCCAACAATGGGGAACAACAATGGGGAACAAGTTGACGGGAAGACTTAAACAGAACCTCTAATTCATGCATCATTTGGCCCACCCATGAAATGTTCTATAACTTCATTTACATTAATACTAACCGTGTTAATTAAATGGGTATTAGGACTTTATATTATTTTATCTTATATATTTTGTGATTGCAGGATAAGGTCTGAGTGATATGTAAATTTATTTAATAGTTTAGGGATTATCTTCCGATCTTATAACGTAGCAAAGCTCACATAAACATATAAACGAACATTCTATCCGATGTAGGAACATGAAGTGTTTTTAATATTGAACTATTGATGTTATGAGTCCGAGTCATGTGAAACACAAAAATATAAATAATTATGTGATAAGTGTAATATTTGTTTTTTAGAAAGAATGATAAAGACTTTTGAAAAACCAAACAACGGTGATGGTTAGATCAAATGTATGCAAGAAACTTTTTAATATGTATTAGTATAATAGTCGTTTTTTAATATCACTATAAACAATAAAGTGCTTATAATTGTGTCACGATAATTATTTTTGTCAGATTTTTCACTTGCTACTTACACCTCATTAAAACAACCGGAAAGTAACCTGAGCTAATACAGAAGATCAGGAAGACAGAAATGATCTCGGTGTTAAAAGCTTGACTCCATTAATGGCAGAAATGATTACAGATTGAGAAATGAGAGAGACTGGTTGTTAAAAATTCTAACTAACTTATCTAGTTAGGAATCCAGGGAATCCAATGTGCTTGGTCAACGCCGGAATTCAACAGTCAACGGCTAAGTACTTCAACAATGAAGAGGAGAAGAGAACATGTGCGCTGGACTAAACGGGTCATAATTCTAAAGAAAGTGTTTGCTCAAGATTTTTACACCGACGTGGTCCTCCGGTTGTTTAGCCGAAGCTTTCGAGATTTGATTTTAAAGGGGAAAAAGAAATTTGTAGTCGCAAAATATTAGCCGGAAAACCCGGAGTAAGTAACCAGAGAAAATGAGTTTTAGGTAATAAATTACAAATTTTGTATTTTAACAGGTAAAATCGGAACCTGTTATTTATGATAATATTAAAAAAAATCCGTTGATTATAGTAATTCAAATAAAAACGTTCATCGCATACATTTGACTTAAACCCTTAAGTATAGTGTAAAGTTTTAGGTTTCAATTTTTTGTTTTCTTTTTTTTCACCCAAAGTCTTTGACTTAACTTCTTAACTATAAGTTCTATCGAAGTTTATGATACAATGTATTTTGTAATTTTTAAAATCTAGCATCTCTCGTATCTTTCAAAAGTTAGACAATTTGAAAATTGGATAAACACTCACCAAATAAGTCATATACCGACACAATGTTAACAACGTTATGAAGTAAAGTAGGTGTTTAACCAAATGGATTGTTGTCTCGTGATGTAGAGGTTGTGAGTTAACGTCTGGTAAGGAACAAGAACATTGTGATTGCTTTTACAAATAAAAAAGTATTGTTCCATTGGTCATTTTTTATAATAGATAATCAAAGTCGGCATGGCCTGAATGATAAAAACCGAATAATCAAGACTCAAACCGAAAAAACCGATAACCAAAATAACCGAATTCATAATAATGGTTTGGTTTTGGTTTAAGGAAATTGAAAAACCAAACTTTCGGTTTGGGTTTTGGTTTTATCCAAAACCGACCCAAACGGACTCATGCTCACCTTTAGCTTCAGCTACAAACTCCAACTTCCAGTTATCGATACCTATGAGTTTATCATAAGCATCCCCGTTACCCAGCCACAACATCTTCTTATACAGTACAATGATGGCGTTGTTAGGTATCTTTTGATAGTCGATGATGCTACCTTCCCTCAAAACAAGTTTTCACCGATTGATCCTCCGTCAGTTGACATACCTGAGGATCAATAATCGGTTTGTTCTCAAGGCTTGTTCTGCTTGTTTGGGTCTAGACTCAATGATCCTGACATAAGTATGGTCGTTCTTTGGAATCCCGCAATTAGAAAATCAGTTACTATTTGTATGTCTAGTTTGGATTTTCTAATGTGGATTTCCCTCATGAAATTTTTTTTGGTTATGGGGTTTGTCCGATTGCTTGTGATCCTAAGATTGTCAAGACTCAAGATTAATTATATTTGTAAAGAGATGGTGGTAAATACAACTTCATCACCTTGGGATGTTGAGGTTTTTACATTAAGCTCACGGAGAAGACCATTGAGCAGTATGCCTTGAAAACGGATTGATTTCGAAAGTCCTAGCTATCATGTAGTTGTAAACGGATTCTTTATTGGCTCGCTTATGAACGTATTGATTTGGTTAATGTATTGCAGATTATTATTTCGTTTGATTTGATTATTTATTGGCGCGTTTATGAACGTATTGATTTGGATAATGTATTGCAGATTATTATTTCGTTTGATTTGACTAGAGAAGAATTTGGACAATTATATTGTAACACCCCGTCTCTTCATGCCCATGATATTATCCGCTCTGTCAGCAAGGCTCACGGATTTACTTTTGGTGGAGCTTCCTAGGGGGTCACCAACCCTGGAACTATTATGACTCAAGCACGCTTAACTACAGAGTTTCTAAGCTCTACAGTGCTTGTAGCCACCAAAACGCGTCGTGTCATGAAAGACCAAGGTTTACCTTATGAACCCAACATCACTCTTTTCCACGACCGATGTGATATTTTCCTAAGGTATTGCATATACCTTCCAAAGTTTTTAGGAGACAAGTATGTAATCGTAAATATAAATAAGTTAAGGGGGTCTCTTTGTTGTGCTTGAAACTTAAAAGCAATATAAAGGTCAAGGAAAATTTTATAAAAATATGGACGATGGAGTACGGTGTTCCAAATTTATTTGCGAATATATAAACCGTGAACATGTCGTGTTTTTTTTATATGGGAAGACTGGGATTTAGGAATAATGGCGATCTTATAATAGAAGAAACAAACGATGTTGACGAACTAGCAAAACTTGAAGTTTATGGACCCTCCTCAAACAATTTCAATGATCTCGGGATTTATGGATACGTTGGTTCGTACTTCATGAGCTCTGATCACGTACCATCGGCCAGACCGAAAGTTCTCTTTCGGTCTGGTCGAATGGTACATCAACAAACGCCCCAAACAAAAGTAAGAACTCAAAAAGGAATCAAAGTAAAGCTTATTATCCAGCAGCACCATTGTGACCAATGGACCGAAATATAACTTTCGGTCAGAAGGTACAAGACAATTGACCGACCAACGGATAAAAACGATGTTGTACCAGAAGCACGCTATTATCCGAATCTCGACTGCTATAAATATCAAGACAATGACTCACTTCCAAGGGTAACGTTTACACACACATACACATACTTATTTTCTCGCTAAATTCTTAACCCTTTATTCTCCATATATTTACTCTCACGCCTGAGGTAAATCAGGGGCACCCAATTTACTCGGTTAGTTTTCATACTGTAGATAGTAAAGTTCGAGGAAATAGAGAATAGGCTAAAGGTTATTTCGGATCATAACTATCGGATCCGAACCTTCTACCCCTTTGTGTTAGCTACATTTCGGTGTCGCAACAAGCTCCTACATGGAATCACTACTTTTGCTTGATAGTAAGATACATTAATTAGCGAATAACGACCAAGATGGTGGCTACATTAGCAAGGTGGGGAGACTAGAACTCTATAAGTCATGAGCTTTTGAACATGGAAGCAAGGTATAGATTCAAAGTGCAGTTAATTACCTATTGATATCGTACATATTAGTTTTAGTTTCTCAAATGGTAAAATTCATCATATTCAGATACATTGATGCTCGTATTTATCTATTGATATTCAAAGTGCAGTTAATCAAGTTTTCCGTTAGTGACGATAAATCTCACTTTGTATTCATCATTATACTAAATATTTTGTTGACAATCAAGTACAATTTAATGACGACTTGACGATCAGGTTTGAGGTTGCTGTGCAGAGGTGGACTACCTCGTATGTATGTGTAATGTGTGTATATATAAGGCTTAGAACCTCTTAAGTTTACAAATTAACTACAAACCCAAAATTTAATCTAATGCTTCTTGTAATGTGCAGACTTCTTGCAGGAAATCAAGTTAAAGAAGCAAATAACAAAAGACATTATCTTCCGGGACATTGAAGAGAGATAATGAAAAATTCTATTGAACTTAACTCGTTGATAACAAAAATGTTTACTAAGGAGAGGGATACGTAATATAATTACGCCACTTGTCAATAAACGGCAACTCATCTGGATTCAAGCTTGGAAGTTCGCGAGCTTGAAGACTGTTTATTATCTGCATAGTCTCACCGAGGAGTTGGGCTGCTGCGTGGACACTGGCCTCCCTTTTCTCTATCACACTTTCATGGCATTTCATCGCTATGACTTGTGGTAAGTTGGTGAGACAGGCAGCCATTATGTCAGCAATCATCGATGATAATTTCAAATATAGCTCCTCTTGGCTAACATGCTCAATGTTGGTGTTGTACGAAAGCAAGATTGATTCGGTGATTCGGTACATTGAATTAGCGCAAATAGAATCGTACATTAAATCATCTTTTAGGCTTCCAGAATTCGTACTTTTCACCTCATTCACTATGTTTTTAGCAGTATTCTTGAACCATTGCATAATTTGCGCTGCTGTATTTACTTGGGGATCAGGGTTTTGAAGCTTGTTTCCCAACCATTTGAGGTAGACTTCGACTTCTAGCCATAACATTTTAGCCGCCTTTCGAGTACTTGCATATTCATCATGAGTATTGTGGCTTTCTTCTACAAGTGTGACATAAGCAAGACCTTCACTCACACTTCTCAGCAAGCTATCAACTCGGTTGTTTTGGATGTCAGGGAGAGAAATAGCGATGCTTGTTAAGGTTACAAGAGGTAAGCTCCAACAATTAAGAGCTTCTTCTGAAAGTAAAGACGGAACATGATGGCTGTCAAAGAGTCCAACTCCTTCAAAACTACGAGATCCCTCTAGAAGCTTCATAAGATTATTAGGTTGTTTCTTTTCAGCCTTCTTGATTAAGTTGTCCACAGAATTCAAAATCTTTTTCAATGTTCTCTCAGCAACCTCCATATCATCTTGATGTTGCAAAACATAACGGCTAAGATGTATACTTGTATCACGTTGACTAGGTCTATTATCTAACACGGTACCTAGATCGATAATCTTGGGCTTAGAACACGTTATGCAACGTTTGCATAACAAGACACATATCACTAATAAAATCGGAATCAACCCTATTATCTTGCATGCTACGACAACTATCTTTTGGAACCCTATACAAAAGTTGAGAGATTGGATTTTAAGAAACTGGAAGAGGATCTTGCTTTTGCGGCTACTCACTGAGAAAGGTATGCTATTATGTTTCCAGTCACACAACTTCTGAGTCCAGTAGCTCTCTATGTTAAAGACGTCGATATGGTTCCAAATCCATTTTATGGACAACTTAAAGCTTAATGCTGCAAAACATCTAGCAAGCGGTGCAACTGTACCCACTATAACTCCGATAAACTGAATCACAAAGATTACTAGCATTGACCACTCATAATCCGACCCAAAATCCGACCCATATTCCGACTCATTTAAAATTAAATCTTTATGTGTCAAAAGCATAAAAATAACAAGTAAAACAGTACTTGTAGCACATATTACCCCCGAAGCAGAGGTTGTAGCTGAGCAAGCTATTGTGAATTGGGGGCTGCTAGTTCCTGCCATGATCGAGTAGTTGATCACGTGCTTCTTTAACTTTTCAACAGTTGATAGTCTTCTTGATTGTTGCAACTCTAGGTCCTTCAAAGCTGTGTCATGACCTACTTGGTATTTCGATTGTAATATTTGTTTAGACTTTAAAATCGTTAAAGCTGAACATATATGTATTATCAGCAAGCCGAGTAGCAAAGCCACGAAAACCATTGATATTACCCATGTGTTATAACCAGCATAACTAGAATAAGACCATTGGGATACGACACCAGTTTTTACTTGAATGCAAACATTTACAGCCAACGTAATTACCAGAATACCCAAAGCTATGATGTTTGTGAGAAGTTCTTTGTTGTCCATGGTTGCTAAAGAAGGCAATAGATTAACCATGATGGTGCACATAAATGCCATGCTTCCGAGCTTTGCACCCTGATCCACAGCACTTGGCATTGGATTATTTAAATCCATGGGTAGCTTCATTGCAACCGCTATGACAGTGAGAGAAGCAGCATTTATAGTAAAATATTTACACGGGAACCATAGCTTTCTGTTTCGGATACCATGTATTAAATCAGCCACCATTGGAAAGATGCATAATAGAGAAGCTAAAGCTATATACAACCCGATCCACGGCATAGGTTTGCTGAACTTGTCTTGCTCATCCGAACTTTCTATCAACTGGCCTGTACGGCCTATTAAGTTTCTCAAGGAAGAATAAAAATCTTTTGAAACGTTGCATTCCCGCTCGAGTTGTCCCAAAAGATGGTAATACTCATTTTTCAAATCTATACCTATACTAGGAACTGACATAATGAGAAAGATTATGTAAGTTTGTGTACTGAGAAAGGAGTGGGGAGAAAAGGTATCATCAAGACATTTGTATGAAATCTTTGAAAATAAAAATATAAGTACTTTGACTGATTCTTGTGTTGATGGGGTCCAAATGTAGGACTTTAGAATACACATACGACTTTGAAAAATTCTAAGCATATAATGAGTCAAATAAGGAGCAAATGATATAATAATGATTAACTTATCGTAACTAACTCTTAAACATTATATCAAATCTCGATTTAGTCTCCAAAATATATCGGTCATGGTCCGGGAAATGATATTTTAGTCCAAGGACCACATGTGTTTTATGCTTTGGAAACCATATGAAGATTTATCGTAATTTTTCAAACCTAATAATTGAATGTGAAAGAGGTGTAATTTATGTTTAGTGCGAAATCTGTTATCTAAAACACTTGAAATTAGCGGTTTTATTTAAATGGTTCAATTGTCTATAATTCGTATATATTTTCTGTTTTGTCCATTTTATAACATCGAATTATTTTATTTTCTACTTGGTCACTATAAATTATCAAGTTGTTCCTTTTCTATTATTCTTTTCAGACTAATTTACAAAACAGCACATGTAGTTTGTATAACTACAAAATTCGTCCCTAATTAATTATTTTTTTACGAATATCGTCCTTTATTTCACTACTTTCTTACAATTATAGTCCCTCATTTGTTAAACTTAATAATTAAATTTACTATTTTTTTCCTTAACATAAAACACTATCAACGAACTCATCACCGTTTCTTTGGTTACATCTTTGATACCGTGTTAGATTTTGTAGAACCAAAATTTTGTTTCATTATCTTCTTTGATTTTCGCCAAACGTAACTGTCATTGTCTTCCATTTTTAGGGATTTTTAGTTCTTGTTACACATATTTTTCAAAGATCTTAATGGTTTTCGTAAATGGAAGATAATGACGGTTACGCTAGGCTTGAATACGATAAAGATGATGAAACAAAACTTTGGATGCTACAAAAGCTAACAGGATTTGAAAATGTAACGGGAAAAAGGGTGATGGGTTCGTTGATAGTGTTTTATTTTAAGGAAAAAGAGTAATTTTATTAATTTTACATAATAATTGTTAAGCTTAACAAACGAGGGACTAAAATCGTAAGATAATAGTGAAATAAATGACAATTTTCGTAAAAGAAAACTGAATTAGGAACGAATTTCGTAATTATACAAATTGCGGGGGCTATTTTGTAAATTAGTTTAAAAAATAAAAATAAAAAAGGACCACTTGACAACTTATAATAACCAAATGGAAAATAAAATAGTCCGATACAACAAATATACAGAAATTCTAGACAATTAACTCTATTTAAAATCATACATGAATGGTAGTTTGAAATGCAAGGTCAAGTGATATGTAAATCAGTGATTAAAGAAGAGTATAGTTAAATAAATTTGTTCGAATCAAAGTCACATTTGATTCCTAAATATTACAAGTCGGTAAATATTATGATAGTCGCATTTTAAACTATAAAACTATAAACCGTTAAATGGTTTTAACATGTAACATCGGTGGAAAATCGAACCTTAAACCCCTTCGCATCTAACCTAGAAATAAGAGCCTGTTAAATGTTCTAAAAAATAAATGACACTGATGGCCCAAGCCCAAACCCAAAAAATTCAAAAACCCTTTGATAAACCCTAAAACCATAAATCAGCCTATTTAAACCACTTTCAAAACCAGTATTCTTCATTCCGCCTTTATTCCCCAAATCAATCAAATCATACAATCTCTCTCTAATTCCTACAATCAATAACCATAAATGGAATTCTGGGGTAATTTTTATTTTTATTTTTATTATCATTTTTTCTTTTAATTTCTTGAAATTATATAATAGTAATAATTGTTTTTATTTGTAAATTTTTAGGTGTTGAGGTTAAAGCTAATGAAACTCTTAAGGTCCCTGTTGATGATTTCAAGCTTCTTCACATCTCTCAGGTATTATTATCATTGTATATATTTTTATTTATTTTTGTTTTTTTACTATATATGTTTTTTTTTTTTCATTTTTTTTTATATTTAATAATGATGGTTTTATTATTTAATTGTTAACCTAATAATAAAAATATGGTTTATAATTTATTTTGGCCTTATATTTGTTATGGCATAATTAGTAGCTTAATTAGGTGTATTTGACTTATTTTAGTGATTTAAATGTGCTTTATGTATTATTTTCATAAGTTAGGGTTTTAGAATTATTTAATAAATTTTGTGATTTATTTGATGTTTGAAAGGTTGCTTTGGGTGAGGTTAAGAATGGGAAAAAGGTGGAAAACATTGCTGTGAAGGTAAACATCAACAATAAGAAGTTTGTTGTCGGAACTCTATCGTCCGAACGCGCTCCTCAAATCATCTTTGATTTGGTTTTTGAGCAAGATTTGGAGCTCTCTCACGGATGGAAAGACGGAAGCGTTTACTTCTGTGGATATCTTGCTGACAACCCAATTGAATATCCTTTTTTATCGAATGTTTTATTTGCAATTAGCTTTATTATATTACGTAACGTAGGGGCGGAGCTACATTGACCCGAGCGCCGCATTGGAATTTTATAGAGTTTTTCATATAAGTTTAGCCTAGTTAGCCTTTGGACCCATTGATTTTGCATACAAACATAACTAAAATCTAAACATGAACCCACTTGAAAATTTTTCTTCCGCCCCTGATTTTGTTGAGTTTTATTTCTTTTTGATTGTTCCCTTGACTCTAATTTTTCTTTTCGTTGGCTTCACGGATGATGACTCTGCATTCGGTGAGTTTTATTCAAAATTCATTTTTTCATAGCGGTGTTTTATTTGTTGTGTTGCTAATAATTTATAAATTTTATGCTGTTTAGATATGTCTGATTCCGAGGAGGAAGAAGCTGCAATGACCTTTAATGCTAATGGTACCTTTCTCTTTAAGGTTTTTTTACGATTTGTATTATGTTTGGAGTTTCTGTTTAGGGTTAGTATTTTAACATGAGTATCTGTTTTGTTGATAATTAGGTAAACCCGAAGGAAAGCCAAAGCCTGTGTTGAAGGAGGCAATGGATGTTGATTCCGACGAAGACGACTCTGATGATGATGACGAAGACGATTCTGATGACTCTGAAGATGACTCTGAAGAGGAAGAGGTGGTGGAAGTAAAGGTAACATTATATAGTTGTCCTTCATGATAACGTAATAACCACACTTTGGATCTATATAATAATCGTCGGATAAATTTATTTTTCTTTATAGCCTGTGAAAAAATCAGCTGCCAAACCAAACAAGACCCCAGTTCCCGCTCCTGCCGCCAAGAAAGCAAAGTTCAACACTCCTCAAGGAAAGTCTAACAGCACTCCACCAAAGACAGGTTTAATCTTTTACTCCATGTTTTTATGTATATATTATAAACTTGTTTTTGTAATTCTTATTTACCTTCAAGTCTTTGGAATTTTGCAGACGGAAAGAAAGGTGGACATACCGCTACCCCTCATCCTAACTCAAAACCCAACTTCAAGAAAGGCAACAAATCAGGGGGAAAGAGACAATAGACGCTAACTGCTGTAGTGTTTTTTTGTCAATTTTTAATGTTTTGAGAACTAGTTTTCGCCGATATCACCCAGTGACTGTTTTTGATGGGTAGTTTTGATTTGTAAACGTTAAGCATTGAGATTGGTTTAATTAAATATGGTTTCAACATTTACCAATGTGTGATTTATGTTTTTTTTGGTTGCTGTCTGCTTTAATGTGTTACTTTAAATTTATTGTTTGGTTTTCATTCACATCGTCGTGTTGTAAGGACTAATATAACGTTGAATAATCAGTCTCATAGAACGAATCGCCTATATAATTTGAAAGCACCTAGTCCAAAAGTTTAGAACAAAATCCAAATACAATTATTGAACTAGCTCACCACCTGAGCAGGGGGAATTGAAGTTAGACAAATATCCTTTTTATTCAATGGATGAAAACAACATGATCCTTAAAAGTCATGATGTCGGACAAAAAAGACCAAAGCTGTCTCTCTGGTGAGATCGTACTCCTCCGGGTAACATTCCTTAGGCTATTTACCATGGATTACATCCATGTCTGTATGGAGTTGTGCTCTTACTTCGGCTGCATACACCTTTTGTATATAGCAAACAGTTGACGCCTAGTTCGCTGAAAAAAAAAAGGTTAGATAATGAAAACAATACGAGGGTTAGGATTTTTGTTTCGGAATTATTTATTTATGATTTTTTTGACTTAAGGTAACCGTAATCAGTTATAAAGCTTAAGGAGCAAATCATGGTTTTTAGGGGAGGGTTTCAGTAAAAACTTTAATGTACACTATTACTGCTCATTTCATATGCACTTTGAGTGGACAATAGAAACATAGGCAAAAGAATTTCCACGTTGGCCAAAAAGTAAAAAATATTTACCAACTAGATAAATTTTCATATTTGTTTTTTAAAATTATCCAATGGAAGAAGTCTCCATCCCACCTCCCTCATATCCCGTCCTTGACGGGATTGGGTATGTTGTTACTCCCAAAAGAACGTATGAAAACGAAGAACGATAATACTTGTTTTGAAAACTTTCATAATTTTCCACATTTAAACGTAACGCTCATATGTAGCCGCGGAGCAAAAAATTTCAAAGGTGCACATAAAAGGTATTTTTCGGCAATACTTCATGGTTTATGTTTTTCAAATTAATGTTTATAAGCGCCAACTTTCAATAACAATATTAATATAATAATGTTTTACATTATAAAAAATACAATACAATTAGGAAACTAGGAAATAAAAAAATAAAAAACTATTTATTTATATTTATTTACTATAATACAATTAGGAAACTAATGAATATTATTTTATTCATACAACGACATCGTATCTATATATAAAACCCCGGCAACTAAACCTATATAAACCTATTTCAAACCATTCATACTAATTCCCCCGTAATTCCTCAAATCACACATATCTTAAAATCTCTCAATGGCAATGGAATTTTGGGGTAATATTATCATAACTTGTATTTTATTGCATAAAGTTATGGTTTATATAATTCAATTTTATTTTTCGTTGTTATTTGTTATTAGGTGTTGAAGTTAAAGCTAATGAAACCCTTAAGATCGTTGTTGATAATAATCATAACATGAAGGTTCTTCACATCTCTCAGGTATTATTAAATACTCGTTTTACATCTTTTTTTTAGTTAACAATAGTAACGTGTTTAGAGTTTTGATAACAAACGACGTTTAGTTTAATCATTCATGATTCTAATTTGGCATACTGTTTTTGTGACACTGATTTTTATTTAGTAATGCATAATTTAGTACTGTGTACCCTTTACTCTAGTTATGTTTTACGAGTAGTTTAATTTTCATGGTTTAAATGTTGGCGTTTGAATTTGAAAGCTGTTATTTATTTGGTTAAAACTCGGGACTATGATTTTTTTGTAGGTTGCTTTAGGAGAAGTACTAAACGAGGAAAAGGTGGAAAACATCCCTGTTAGAGTTAACATCAACGATAAGAAGTTTGTTGTTGGAACTTTATCGTCTGAACACGCACCCCAAATCAAATATGATTTGGTGTTTGAGAAAGATTTGGAGCTCTCTCATGGATGGAAAGATGGAAGTGTCTACTTTTGTGGATATTTCGCCGATATTCAATATCCTCTGTTTTAAATGTTTTATTATGAATTACATGTATTATTCCATTTATCTTGAACTCTTATCCATGTTGATTATATTGTATCGTGTTTTTTTTGTTGCTCCCTTGACTTCATTTTTTTCTTTTCTTTGGCTCCACGGAAGAAGACAAGGTAACGAGAATATTCTTTGTTTGTTTTTTAAACAATGTTTTTTTCCTGACTTGGTCGTTCGTTAATGTTTTTCCAGGAGGTTATGCAGAAACCTGCCATGAAATCAATATATGAAGACTTGATATTTTAAGATAGGGAATTTTACTAGACACTCAATGTTCAAGCGTTAGCTTTTGGTGTTCTTTTTAGTTTCTATGTTTTATCTATTTTGGTATTTCTGGATTTTTATCATGGCATTGGTGTCCATGGGAAGTTATGTTTGAGCGCGATGAACGTCTATTTATCAGTAAGCATATTTTGTTCTCAAAGTCTACGGATTTTTAACTGTAATATGAATTAACAAAAACACACCAAAATAATATATTTTTAACAGAATCCAAATCACATAATCGTAAACCAGCATACCGCCTGGACGGTGAAATGGAAGTTAAACAAAAACAATAGTCGTTATAAACTCTAAAGATTATTGTCAGTTAAACGTGAGATTCTATTAAAGTCGTGATAGTAATCTCCATCGTGTCCTGTATGGACTTCTGCTTCGACTATGCCTTCTGTATCTATCAAATAGTTATCGCCTCAATTCCCTGAAAAAACAAAGAAAAACCAGAGGATGCAGATTTTTGGATTTGCCTTTTGGAACTAATTAAATGATTATGTTTTAGTATTCAGATAAACAGATTTCGGTTTTGTGGGAATAGTTTTAATAAGAAGTCAAGTATAGCTGTGAAACCAATTTTTATCCGCTCATTTTGTGCATCCAAATTCTACTTGTGCATCTGAATGAGTGGTCTAAAATAGTTTTAAAGTGTATATAGAAAAAGAATGACACGAAAATTACCTGGTAACCTCTTTTAGATGCAGAAAATTGCAATAACCACATCGATTGCATGTATCTCTATATCGCTTACAACTAGCTTCCTCAATATCAGTCACATGTGAGAATTCAGCAATGATGGGTTTGCCTGCAAAATACCTTCCACTAAGGTTCTCGAGTGCTATTTATGCGTGTTCTTCATCTGTAAATTGAACATACACATTTCCCACCAAATGCTCAGCACGATTATCACAAACATTTAGGCTTGGTGTGAAGCCTAGAACAAGCATGATCATCATGCCTACAAGCTCCAACCTTAAAGTACCAACGACAATTTCGATCGTTCTCCATATCAAAGAACGACTCTGTATGTTCTACCATTGATGAGCAAGTCGAGATCAGGGTTTTTCTTGGCCAGGGGAATTACAGGATTTTACAACTTGTTTTGGCCGGGCCTTAGGGTGTGCAATAAGTACAACTGCACATGACCCAATTTTTCCGTATTACGTGGGTTAAAACATGGCTTTTCATACATATAATTATCGTAGTATTAAATATAAACATGTATGGTTTTTGTTCAAACATAACATTTATGGAGGTTGGAATATAAACTTATCTTTGTTGTTTGCATACATATGAAAAGAAAGATGTCACAGTCTCTCTTAAAGCACTTGAATGAAAATTCAACAAAACAAATAGAAACTAAAAGATTAAAACTTGAAATACCTAGTATATTAAAACGACTACAGATTCAACTATATCGAGTTACATGAAACCGAGCATACCAATTTACTGGGTCAAATTAAGAATAACAACATTCGTTTAACCTAGACTTAAGCCTAAAATAAAACTTCATTCCTAAAATCATTCATTACATTTATATGGCATTTAGATGCAACATGAGGACTCTTAGCTCCTTCTTCCCCTGCAAATCCCTGTCATACGATCGTCAAAATAATCACCTGTAAAAAAGTTTGCTGCAGTTAAGACAAATTATCATTGTTATAGTTAGAAGCAGGACAACCTGAACCTGCAAATATGGAAAAAAAATACTCTGCAAAGTCGAGTTCGCTTAAAAATTGTAACAAAGAATAATATGAAGAACTTAAATATATCACCTAGCGTTGATGTGTTCTTATCATAGAGAACCTGACTGCAAAACAAATTTAATGCACAACGGATGTATGTACGTATGTATGCATGGGATATCTGTCTGTTAGTAAATGTATTTGGTACAGAAAAACGGCTGATTTTTGTGGTTTTAAACATCACTAGGTGGTAAAGAGAATGGTTTTAGAAACAAGAAATGGTCAAACTAGACAAGATGCAAACTGGTTTTGCGAATTGTGACAAAAATAGCTAACTTATGAAAAGAATTAATCAAACATTGGATTTATTGGCAGAATTTGTAGATTAAAAGCCATCAAGACTATTAGTACCCATCATAGACTTGACTCAATCACTTGACCCGACCCGAATATTTCCACGTCTAGACCTAGGATGCTGAAATGCAATGCATGGCACACATCAGGAAAGACACATGCACATAAAATGGATCACACATAAGAATATAATTAATAACAAAATCCAAATCAAAGAAGTGTAAACCTGCACACCACCTGCACAGTGGAAAGGGCAGTAAGACACATGACTTTTTCGTGGTTCAAAGGACAAAGAAACACTCTATTTAAAGGTGGCAATTTAAAACCATCAACTTCTGAATGAAAAACCATATTTGACACACTAAATAATTATACAGATTCGTGTTTATAAACAATATTTGATATATATCTGCCCAACCTGTACCAAAACTTAACAGTTTTGACCAATTGACCAAACCCACCCACTCACCCCACCAATATTGCCACCACTAGTTCTACCCGAAAATCAACAATGCGAGTTAGAAAGACGATACTAACCAGAAAACAGATACACAAGCAATTCACTGCTCATATTGCTGAGTTTAATACCCATCGCGATTCTCCGTAGTATCATTACCAGCATTAACCTCACTAATTTTTGCTTCTTCCCTTTTCCTGTTCCATTCCTCAATTTTGGCACGTCTTTCTTCACTACCTTCCCTAACCGGGCTGAGGTGTCTTCTACCCTCCGAGCTCCTGCTACGGTCTCTCCTATGAAGGGGGCTAGTGCTCCTGTGTTTCTTTGTCCGACTTTCATAGTAATAATCCCTATCTCGGTCCCTGTCATCGTACCTTCTGCTATGACTACGACTCCCATAGTCCCGCTCTTCATAGCTTCGATGTCTGTATGGACTTCTGCTCCTACTTCGGCTACGGCCATGTCTTCGGTATCTGCCAAACAGTTGTCGCCTCAATTCCCTACATAAACGAAGCAAAATCAGAAGAAAGAAGCATATATTACTTCAGATATTGCTTAAACTTGATATATTGAAGGGGTGTTCCGATGTATATTTTGAAACTGATTGAAGACATGAAGTGTGAATGACATTTACCTGCCAATTTTTTTCAGATGCATGAAGTTGCAATAACCACCTCGGTTGCAGGTATTCTCCTCATATTGCCTGCAAGTAGCTTCGCGGAAATCAGTCACCGGTGAGAAGTCAACAATGATAGGCCGACCTGCAAACATTTTCTCAAGTTCGATCATATTAAATAACAAAGGTAAAAAGTAACAAGTATTTTACATGTTAATGAAACAAGATAATAGTATACCAGCATAAAATCGTCCACTTAGGTTCTTCAATGCTTTTGCTGCATATTCTTCCTCTCTGAACTGAACATACACATTTCCCACCTGATAAGAAAGCAAAAGCAACATTAAACCGTGTTGTGAAACAACGCAAGGAAGTTACATTCAGAGATTATTTACCATATGGTCAGCAAGATTGTCACAAACATTCAAGCTTTCGATCTCCCCATATTTATTCAGCTCCTCAAAGAGATCTTCAAAGAAATCCTACAAATAATATCCAACGAAACTCAATCATTACAGTTTTAAAAAATAATAAAAAAGTAAGCCTTGTATGATGTTGATCCAAGTTACTAATTTAACGGCAAAGAACAATGATGTTGATCCAAGTTACTCAATACGGTAAATCCTCACAATGTGAATGTCAACAGAAAGTGAAGCTTTCAAGAACTTCAAAATCAAGTTATACTACTAGAACTCGATCCTGTTTTTAGATTAATCATAGAAAAACCTTAGAATTTACTAGTAGCATTTCAAGTATAAGTAAAACTAATTCCAGCGGTCCAACATGTTAAAAACTAAATTACACCAAATAAACTTTTTTCTACCAACAAAGTACCACCCAAATCATCTATCACAATCCAAAGAATAAAAATCGCAAGATACTGTTACAACCCAACCCAACAAGTATCGTTAGCTTGATACCTCTATGTCACGGATTTGTTAATCTAAAACGTGTCCACTAGTTAAGGCCAAGTTCATGCTTATAAATTACAACTAACTATCCAAATCAAACAACCTACTTTAACCCTAAAACCTTCAAAAAAATCTTTAATAATCATATTTTCGATAACCGGACACAATACCATGTAGCAATCTATATCATCAAAGTAAACATTTTTTTAAATCCTAACAAACAATAAATCAATAAAACAACAATAGACATAAAATTACAAAATGAATGAATTACCTCAAAATGATCTTGAATTTTTCTGGGATCAATAGGATTATTGTTCGCATCATGACCAGGGGTAATCATATCCGGTCTCTGATACATATTCGACAACAATAGCGTAGGACTCACGCTAGGTTTCGTATGTAGCCTAGAACACCGATCGCCATGTCTACAAGCTCCGATTTTGAAATAAAACGGACAATTCACTCGATCCTTTTCAGTTCCAAAGATTGATGCTAAATGTTCCGCCATTGATTTACGAAATTTGCTCGATTGAATTTTCTAGGGTTTGGGTTTCGATTTTGGGGGGGGTTTTTATATTTTGATCGAAGGTGACACGCCTATGTTCTAGATGGTTCTATTGATTGGTAAGTTTGGGTTAACAATAACTATTGGAAAACTGGAAACAAAAGGTGGTTTGCCCGAGTGGTTAAGGGGGAAGACTTAAGATCTTCTGCACATAAGTGCGCGTGGGTTCGAACCCCACAGCCACCACTTTTCTTTTTCTTCTCGTTTTTATGAATGATTTACATATATCAAACGGAGTACCTCCTTTTTAACCTCTTTGTGGCTAGTCATGGACTGAAACGTTAAGAAACTCGAAAAGGTAAACAACATGCTTTTAGGGGCATAGATATTAATATCGTCCTTATACTTCTAACATGAAAAATTCAAAAAAAATTTAAACCTTTTTATTTCAAACTTTATTTTTTAGATGAATAAATAAATACGCTGAGGCGTTTTTAAAATCAAAATTTATTAACGTTTTCATTCTAACGTTTTTTTCCATAAAAACGAAGTTTCTTAACGTGTTTGTCCATGACTAGGGATGAAGATGTTAAAAAAGAGAGATTACTTATGTAATTTACTCATAAAAAAAAAAAACATTTTTTTAAGGACTTGTGATCTGATTTATTGAGACAAAGATGATATCTATAATTTTGATTCAACTTCATGGATATTTACTCTTTTTTTAATTATTTTGTTTATATGATACCTAAAAAATAATTGAAAATATGGTAAACAATATCTTACAATACTTTTATACGTATCCATAAATACTAAACATAGTCAAGAATTGTGTTTAAAGAAATCATTTGCGTACATACTTGGTTGGTCGATCTCCTAGATACATATAGAATTCTACGGGAAGCCTTTAGAAACAAGAATCAATATTTTGGAAACTTCGAATTTTGTCACAAATACTTCGAGAGAATTGTACAAGAAATATGACCAAAATTTCATTTATTTGATGGTATATAATTATAACAAATTACATTACACGATTAGCTTATAATGCCATCAACTCATATCTCCCTCTCAAAAAAAAAAAAAAAAAAACTAATTCAATATTTCATAAAGAAAATTACACACAATAGGAATCAAAGAAAACATCACCGTTGTCAACGGATGCTTATACTTCTTTCATAACCATCTTACTTCTAACCGTATACTACACTTGCTAGTTGATGCTTGTTTTTGTCGCAAAGTTTACAAGAAACCAAACGATGATCTCTACGTCTTCCTCTGTTTTCTTTTCAACACATGGACATATGGAGAAAGAAAAGTTGTATATATACTACTTGGACAGGTAGAGATTTAGGAGGAGAAAAAAGGCGGTATTGTCAAAGTGGGAAAAATCTTTATATAATCTCAAGAACTCGGGACAACAGTGCCCACATAACCCAATCCGACGATTAAGAATGTTATCACTTGGAGGAAAATGTATATGAAGTATTGGTTTCGTCCATACATGAAATCATAGCATCCAACGAAGAACAAGACAAACGCAAATCCCAATTCCGCAAGATTGATCCTTAATAATTAAAACACCCAAAAATGAATCAGAAAACATATTAATACATATAAACTTAAGTAGTAACACGGATACTAGCTGTTTACTTGAAAAATTTTACATAAAAACATGTAAAAAAGTGTAAATTTTACCTGTCCCCAAACTTAAATTTGACCGATTTGGGTGTTGGTGCAGATTTGGTTTTAGTGTCTAGTTTTTTGTTCTTGACGGAATCGCCAAGTTTTTCAGTGACAACCCATTCATTAGATCTCTTTGCGTCAAGTAGACCAATAATAGTTGCCTTAGTTCGATGAAATGACATAACGTTCTCAAAAAGAATCCAGAAAAACAATAAATGGAACGATCTGAATCAAAACCAAATATTAGATTCAAATAAACATAAACAACTAAACAAATATATATATATATATATATATATATATATATATATATATATATATATATATATATTAACAAACGATATTATAATTTATAAATGTGTCTACCTTGGTGTACCAACCGAATTCAATGTGGTAATGATGCAAGGAATATAGATGGCTCCCCATGTCGGGACTTCAACTTCCGGGACCAAAATGGATATCGGGAGAACGACACAGAAAAAGAAAAACGTGACCATGTGGGCAATGATTTTTCGCACAAAGAAAAAGCTATAGATCACGTACACCTTTTTCCATACTGTCACTTTCTGTATAACCCCAAAATCACATTAAAAAACGACAATGAAAAGAACAATGAGAATACATACAATTAACGACTTTAAATAACCTTAGTTTTAATGATCTCGACCACCATTTTCCTGAACAAATTAGCCGGACCACAAGACCACCTATGTTGTTGGAAACGAAAGGCTTTAAATGTACTAGGAAGTTCACTTTTAACCTGTAACGATAAGTTTTACAAACTCGTTATTTATTTATTCTATAAAAGTCCTTATAACGATGAGTTTTTTTTCTTAGTATATATACTTGAAGGTCGCCGAGATAGAGAAATTTCCACCCCTGGAGACCAGCTCGGACCGCAAGATCCATGTCCTCAACTGTTGTACGGTCCTTCCACCCTCCGGCCTCGTTGATAGCATCAATCCTCCACACACCGCCAGTTCCTGTGGGAAATTACCATATTGCCCTATGTTACTTTTAGAAATCTAGTGGTTGGTTAAAGCTCCATTTGAAATGAATTAGTTAGTTAGTTAGTTAGTTAGTAACCGTTAAACCCGAAAAATGCATGAGTGGCTGATCCAACTTCTTGCTCCACTGTAAAATGGTAATCTAGTGACATTTCTTGCATTCTTGTCAATAAACATTCATCAGAATTCACTGCAAAAATTCACCAAATTTGTTTTAAAATATTAAAAAATTAAAAATTAAAAATGCCAAAAAGAAATGCCACGTGGCAGGATTTACTATATAACTAGTGGGTTTAAACAAAAGGGGTTGACTCTATACTTTAACAAAATATGGCGTTGACCAATATTATGGTTGGTTAACAAGAGTTTTATATTTTTATAATATTAATTAATTTAAATATTAGTATGTGATTAGACGTGATCCACTCCTGTTTATAAATCTGTGCCAACACGTTGATGAAGAATAAAATGGGACAAACCATTAACCATTATAAAACCATAAACTTATGCCTCATAATCACTTGTCCTCTCGATATCTGGATATTCAAATGTGATCGGCATACTAATATTTCTTTAATCGATATAAAATTAATTACATTTCAAGAACGAACGGATTGGAATACATATCATCTCACGAAGAAAAAAGAATTATATTCAAATGTATATCGAATATTTATTTTTGATAAAATCGATCAACTTAAAGGTTTTGAATTAAAGATATATTTATATACATTATGGTCCTAGCATCCGACATGCTAAAACCATTATTGGTTGGAATGTTGTATGCATGATATATCACTATACGTTAGATTAGGGATGCCAATAGATCAGATCTTGACGAGTATATGATTCGATTTAATTCGTTATAAGATCAAATAGAGTCTAGCCGTTAAGTTCCAAAATGAACCTCTTCTTCTTTTTGTCATTTTCATTTTACTATACTGTTTTTTATATAATTACGATGCAGAAATGTCCATAAATGGTAAATGACAAACCTACCCCAGTAAGCCATGCAACTATAATGCTAGGTAACATGGGTGGTCCGTTACTAACATGTGTTGGGCATTTACGTCATTACATTTTACCACATGGCATTTGAAATTGACCAGACTCATACAATCACATAGTACAAGTCTTATTGCACATCGTACAACTTTCTATCTTCAAAATAATGTTTGACAAAGTAGTTAAAAAAAGTGATTATTTACGTTTTCCATAGAATGTAAGACATAAGGTTTGGTTAGGACTTACCAAAACGCCATCGAGCTTGAACTAGTGCGATTTTAGGGTTGAACTCAAGAAAAGGGATGGCTCGTTGGAGAAAGTCTGGTTCAGGGCGGAAGTCAGCGTCAAAGATGGTTACATATTTACAATCACTAACGTAATCGTGAGTTAATCCTTCTTTAAGTGCACCAGCTTTATAACCACCTCGGGTCTTTCGAATTTGGTATGTTATATTAACTCCTTTGCTAGCCCAACGTAGGCATTCCTTCTCAATCATTTCCTATAAAATCATATCATAAATTTCATGTCATTTTTATACTAAAATCTTATATATTTATACACAAATTACCCTTTTACCTTGTTATTATTGTTTATTATTTGGTTAGGAGACTTGAACTTATAATCTCTAGATTACCGAATCAACTTAAATACTACAATTCTACAAATCTATAAGCTCTCTAATATATACTACTAATGTTCGACCCCAAATAAGAACTACAACTAAAATATACAACTAACTGCATTATGGATTTATTATTGCAACTAATTTTACCAGACATACTCTATATCTGCTAATATACGGTAGTAGATTTGAATTTGAAAACGTATTCATCAGAAATTTCTTTTCGAATTGTACCTTAATATTGTGATCGGTAGAATCATCAAGAACTTGAATCACGAGACGATCAGCCGGCCATGAAAGATTAGATGCGGCACCAATTGAGATCTTGTAAACCTAAACCACAACAATATGAATAAGAACTTTAGGAAACAACACACAGACACAAAAAACTACACAAAACTCAACAAATCGACTCGAATTCTAACCTCTCTTTCATTAAACATTGGAATTTGAATAAGAACTTTAGGAAATGCCAAATTCCCAACTTCCATATCCTCACTAATCGGTTGCCACTTGTATCGTTTATCCGGTTTCTTCCAAAAAAGTTTAACCAAGATGATAACAACACCCATATAAAGTCGTTCTACGAAAAGCATAACAGTCATTGCTAAGCATATATAAACTGCAAACTGAACCAATGAGACGATTAATGGCGCTTTTAGAAGCTCCAACAACGTCCCTAATGGGTTTTGATTCTCTAGGAAAACAATATCCGCCATTTTTCTCCTTGTCGAAAAGTTGAAAAACTGAAACAGGGGAATTAGATATGTTAAAATTTACAACATTCTGTTTTTATTTCCTCTGTTTTAAAACAGGGGAGTTGAGCAAGTGTAAACAGAGAGAAATGAGGGTTTTATAGTCAATATTTATGGTTTTTTAGGTAAGCTAAGGTTTTCTTCTCATTGAATATAACGGATTAGAGAATAATATTATAACTCTAACATAGAGTAACATAAATATTTATATACAATAAACATTTTTTTGAAAAATAAGTTTTTTTTTTTTTTTTTGAACGAGAATGTTAGTGATTCGGGGCTACAGTGACATGATCTCTCCTAGGGATAAAAACCTCCTACCAATGGGACAAACCTCATCGACTTGTAAAATAAGTTATAGGGATAAATGTATGTCTAACCTACTTAACTATGTAACTATTAGAAATGTTGTAACAAAATTCGGATTTCAAAACTACATTTCAAATTATTCAACAATGAGTCCATTGGTCCTTACATTTCCCATGGATTTTGAATGATTGCGTGTTTTACATTTTCTTTTTTCTCCGTCTTTTATTTCTTTTTTTGCAAATAGTTTCATTGGTCAACCTTAGCCGTTTAATCTAATGTATTGTAATCCTCTTTCTATATAACGTGAATATGAAATCCGTAAAGAAAATAAAAATACCTTTTGAGCATGCAACTAGGTGCGCTCTGAGCCTTCTGGCTTGGAATGAAGCCTGGTCCAAGAATAACGTGAATTATTCTGGGCCTGGCGTCGTTTCAAGTCAGATGCTCAAAACTTCTAAACTTTAAACAAACTTAACCCTCTTCCAATGTATATTATCAAATATTATATTGGAGTTGAAGGGTGGGAATGAAGGAAAGAAGACAGGGTGTAAGATTTGCAAATTTATGATTTTACATATATATATATACCTCCATCCCATTTTTAAGATCAACCATTAAATTATAATTAGGTATTTGTGGTGAGGGTTTACATTGTAATGAAACCACAGATACCTAGATTTTCTATTTATATCATATACTTTTCAAGCCCCATGATTTGCTCCTTTAAGTACGATATCCATTGAAGATTAGGTTTATGCGAAATGCAAGTATTAGCTAATCTAGACGATTCTAACTTTACAACTTTTAGCAAATGATAACAATATTCGAGATCATAAACACTAAAACCACCGCTTAATGACCACAAGTGGTGGATGAAGGGGATTAAGGAAGAGAAACGGTGTAGAATAACAAATAAAAGTATGTATATCAATTCACGTTTAGAACTAAAAGAAAGACGACAACTCGTATAAGGTCTCAATCATATACTTCACTTATTTATAACATACATCATGACATTTGAAATTATAACAAGAAATGTCTTGGGTACATTTTGATCATGTCTACCTCAAATCCCAATCTTGTATTTTGAGTGAGACATAGAACATGGTTTTGATCAAATCATGATAAGGGTTCTTGGATCTTGCAAAGTTTGACGTCATCACATGAATCAAGAAATTTGTGTGCATTAACAAAATTTGTAGTCCATCGTAAATATATTTTTTAGAATATAGAATGCAATCGACATATAATTTGAATTATATAACAACGAAAAGAAAGAAAAATATAATGTGAAACACTTGCTAAAAACATATGGTATTGATTGTCTGATTCGTGCCTTCTTGCCTTCTTGGGTATCCTGAAAGGACCCGGGATCCCCACTTATCTTAGGCGAACCTACTATCAATTTGTATTCCATCTTAAGCACATTACAAGAGTTGTAAGAAATATGGACATGTTTTTTTGGACTATCTAAAATAGAAAATGTGGACATTTAAATTGAGACGGAGAGCTTGGCCTTATTAAGGTATAGATAATCTTAAGCCCTGGTCCGATATCAAACTCTTTAGCGGTAATTGTTTATGCAATTTTACAATAGCCACACCTTAATGTTTCTGTACGTTTTTTATTACATCCCATTACCAAGGTGCTCGATCCATATCGTGGTCTTATTTCACTAATAAATATGTCATATATGCACCTTAATTGAGAAACTCTCACTCACTCTCATTTATAGTTCTTGTATCACCATCGAAAAGTTGCTTTATTTCTCATACAACTTGTGACAAAATTAAACAAAACAACCATCCAAAGTTGTTTTATTACTCAAACAAAAATTCCCAGTTGTAGTACGTTTCTTATTTACTAAAATTTTACTTTTCGAACTAACACATTAACTAGTTATTAAGTGATAGTTATGGATTCTTTGTCAGGTTTAATTTATGTTCATATTTATGTCGTAGAGTCACACATCATGCAATTAACCTCGGTTATTGAAACCTTAAGCAAGGAGGATGTTGTCGATTTCATATTAAAATTGTTGTTCTTGGTGCTAGATAACTCCACAATGTACGTTTTTTTCTGTTCATGATAAATATTGGATCGAATATTCATTTTTACAAGTAGTATTATCTCTATCATAAACATCAAGTACCGACAATGTACTATTGTCTATGTTTTTTCTTAAAGAAAAATATTAAAACTTCGATCCAACATAGTTATTCATTTTTTTTTTCTTTTTTTGTGTGTCTTGAACTTTAACTCACAACGTTTTGGTTATAAAGGCAACTTACATACCACTATATGAGAAATCCTTTGTTGCTCTTACGCTCTTACCTTTTAACCTTTTAAATAAATATAATTATTATATTCATCTTCTAGACGATATTTATTTTACATGTCTTCGACTATTAAGTCATCGTAGAGAATGAAATGTTAGATAAAGAGTGAATAGGAAAAATAAACAGCCAATAAAACAAATATTATTCATCATTGGATCTAAAAATAAAAGAAATTGCAAATACAATAAAATTCCACAAATAACCAACCTATGTTTGAAAAAAGATAAATGATTGGTCGTGTCACAAGGATTACAATTTTAAAATTCTAGTGAAATATAGTTCGGTATTCCAAAATCAGCTACTTCAACTGTTTCTAACTAATCTGCGCCACATGTATCGTCCCCATTCGTGCTCATGCTAGAGTAAATGCTACGTGGATGTGTAATTTATATAACCCTTATAGTCATTATCTCCAATCTTTTAAAATTAGAACGAATCTAGAGGTTTCTAATTGATCAAATAATATATAAATAAGTTGTTGAAGTGTTTAACTGTTTATGATTAGAAATTATAAATTGGAGTAGGTTTCGAGTGGTGTTTGTGTTTTGAGTAGCTACGGTTCTGGTTGGTTTTTCGGACCTCGTCTGACCCAAACTTTTTGCACGTCTACTTGCATTCGTCTTTTATAAGTATAAAAGGCACGGTACCAGACACGTTATATTTTTTTTATATGCATTTCCCATTATACGTATTTCGTTCTAAACAAAATTGTAACCTTTGAAAGTTAGAAAACAATGTTCGAAGAACTTTGAATTGGATAAAACCTAATGGGTAAATTTTAAAAGCCCATAGAAGTAGGCCTCGAAAGAAATTTATAATTTTCATATGAGGACGACACATGCATAATACAGATTCCATAACCATCTAAGTTGAAAGATAGAACAATGTGTTGGGGGTGTGTTTTTCAGTTTATTTACGGGCTTATGAGATGTCGGCTTAGTTATCATAAATCCATTTTTTCTAGAAAATGAGCTTATGGTAAATAAGCCGAAATCATATAACCTCATAAGCCCATAAAAAAAGTCAAACAAACATTGAGGATTTTAAGATAAATATAGAGGCTGAATAAAAAGTTTGGAGTAAAGTTGAAACAATAGCAAATAAAATGTGTATGAGTAAATTTTTGATTCTATGTAGGACGTACACTAGCTTGACCGTAGGGAGCCGTTCACCCTATATAAATTATACCTAGTTGATGTACAATACGTTCGTGACATACAATCGTTACTAGTTATAGAGTTTAACCTATTTCTATAAACCTAATCAATGACAGATTGACATCTAAACTAGTAACGATTGTTTGTCGTGAACGTATTATATGAATATCACTATCTATATACAATACATGAAGTGTTCATAGGTAGTATTAATGGATTACACATGCTTTATATTACATCAAGAAGAAATGACCAGACCTGTGTCTATGCAGCAGAGTGATCGATTCCGACAATCGATTCATGCTCAACATATAGTTTGTCACTTTTGAAAGTTTACGGATAAAACCTAATGGGCCGAGCTTAAAAACTCACAACAGAACCCTTAGAGTTAGACAATGAGCTTAGAAACTTTCAATTGGATAAAACCTAATGGGTCTATACAAGTTAACAGAATTGTTTCCAACTTTCCTCGTTTAGTAACTTCACGATGAAAAGTTGGATATTCTGCAGAAACTTACAAATGAGTAATGAAAGCCCGTGAAGAAATAAAATCTTATTGTTGTTACAATGTATGTTCTTACCAGACTCAAGCTCTTAAGTAATGGACAAGTGGATGTGAGATGTACAAGCGTTTCTTTAGTAGTGTATAGTTGCTCGATGTATAAGCTTGTAAGACTACCAAATCCGTTAAATGTTGGTTGTAGGAAAAAGTTACAGTTATGAAGACATAGGTCTGTTAATTGACATAATGAGAACAAAGATAAGGGCAACCTATACTCCTCAGACAATTCAAGTGTTAATTTCTTGATAAATGAATTAGTATTTGGTCAATTTCGGCACATGAATCATCTACATCATCCATGAAAAGAGTGAATTCATGTATTGGACCCTCGTGCATTAACAAAACTTGGTATATAGCGTAGAAAAGTTTACACATCTTCGTCATGTTTTTCCTTCCACTTATACAGGTAAAAGTTTTTTCCAAAATGGACAGTTCTTTTACATTAGTTGATACTTGAAACGTATCCTCATCAACCACAAGTTTAGGAATTTTGGTCCAATAGTACCTCCATTCTTTAGCGAGAATACTTGTTCGAGCTGCCTCTTGTATTGGTATAAGACACAGGATACTTTCTATTATGCTTGAAGGAAGGTTGCGGATTATATCCATTTAAAGATTGCTAGGAAGTTAAGGATAAACATGATTTAGTACACACAAAAATAAACCTAATACAATAATTCGATTTCCATTGGTTATGTACTTATGTTAATGACAACAACATTAATTTGTTCAATAATAATCTTTGTATAGCTTAACTTTTTTCGTTGTAACCGTATCAAATAAGAACATAAGTGGTTGTAATACTTAGTCGATGTAATATCCTTTGAAAACAATTGAATTTAACCAATTTTTCTACACGTAATTTATGAACACTAAAAAACTCTATAGCAGAAAAAGAAATTGTTGTTTTTAAATTTCGTGTAATATGAATACAAATTATGAAGTTCGTAATTAGGATTAATGGACTACAAAAAAATTATATACTTTTCAAAAAAAAAAAAAAATATGAGTTTTGCTTTATCGATTCCGATGATCAATGGAAGGTTTAAATTTAGACAAAAATTGTAACCTTTATATAAAACATAAAATTGGATAATAATCAATGGGCCTAACCTACAAGCCCATAATAAAACTTAAAAAAAAGTTAAACTACAATCTATTTATTTATCTATGTATCTTTCTATACTTTAAATAAAGCGAGGTTTTCATCATCATATGTCGCTCTCTCGGCTTTTCTCAGAAAGTCGAAAAATATTGATAAATATATTATTTTAACTTAAATCCTATCCAAAGTCTTTAAGTATTGATAAATATATTATTTTAACTTAAATCATATCCTATATCTTAAATAAAGCAAGGTTTACATTGCCATATGTCGCTCTCTCAGCTTTTCTCGGTAATATATTCTCGCCAAAATTATTTTCATTTTTAAGTGTTGATAAATATATTGGTTTTCAATATTCATTATATTGTTAAATTATTTTAATATAAATTGAAAAAATCAGTCATTATTAGATTGAGAATAAATCACTAACTTTATGTTTTGTATTTTATTTTTTAATCAAACCTTAATAAAGTTAAACCATTTCACTTTGAGTATTGATGAATTGATTTTCGAAATTTATTATATTATTAAATTATCTAATATAGGTTAGAAAAATGAGTGATTATTAAATTGAGATGACTTTATATTTTTTATTTTATTTTTAATCAAAACTGTTAATCTACATATAATGTTTTGAATCAACCTGTGTTATAATTCGGGTTATTAACCTAGTGTATCTTTGTTTCAAACTTTTTATAAAGAAAATGAATTTTTTGTAAAGCTTTTTATTTTACAACTTTATATAATTTTTAATGAAAAAATGATAGATAAATGTTAGAATTAATTCATAAAAAATAATAAGAATTAGACACTATTTATTAAAAAGTTAGATATATATATATATATATATATATATATATATATATATATATATATATATATATATATATATATATATATATATATATATATACTTATAATATAATATTTATATTATGTCGATAGATGTAAAGGGTTTCTAATTTCTAATATCACTTAATTGAGTGGCTTTGAATAAAATGGTCATGTATCCAACAACCCCAAAGAATTAAAATAGGAACAAACATTATAACAAAGACGAATCTTTTACCAACATGATTTCTCCAATGACGTAGGAAGACACATTATTTTACAAAACCATTTGTATATAATAATATAGATTAATATCCAATATGGGGTCAATGTCCATAACCGAAATTAAACGGTATTCAAAATAATAAGTTTTGTAAACTCTAATAAACAAATATACAAAAAAGAATCATCAAAAGTTTGCATATTACAAAAACATAATATACGACGTTGAGAGGTATCCGTGACTACCACACTCATTAACATCCGCCATTGAATAGTGTGAACTGCGAAAAATAGCTCTGTTATGGTCAAGGTTATAACAAAAATAATTTTAGATTTGAGGTTTCTCAAAATATTAGTTTCCTGTTTTGTTTTAGTTTACAGCAACTGTTTATACTCTAATCACGGGTTTAGTTAGTTTGTTTTTTCTTCTTTATTAGTCGATGAATAAGGTGTACTAGCTTGTCATTGTATAAGTCGATTATGGATGCTTTATTTCATTTATGTAATATGTTTCAGAATATGTATATATAGATCATTTAGTTGAATTATACATGCGTATAATAAATAGATATAACTAATAAGTAAATGAAACACGGTAATCAAATATGTACTTACAATGATTCCCTGATAACAAACCAAACGCCACCATTTCATCATACACAGTGTATAGTATAGTACAAAGTTTGACCATGTCCTTGAGCAAGTAATGGGGTTTTAAAAATCTCTCAGGGTGGTAGTTGTTTCCATTGTACTTCAGGTGTAAATGAGAACTATTTTATTTTTACTCCATTCTATCTATAACCACAATAACTCGGTACTTTAACAACTTTATACGATCATATCGACCTTTATATGACCTTTATCTCCTTTCGCTACCTAATGAAAACAATTGTTCTAGCTTAATCTAATTTGACGAGAACCAACTTTGATTTTGTAATACAACTAAGAATTGAATGAATACAACGATTACCTAAAAGCTAGATAGGTATAATTGAAGTTTGAGAACGTCGGTTAGCTCGCATATCCTTTATTACATTACTTTGACGAGGTAAGTCACTATTTCAAGTCCCAATTGGTAACTTGATCATTTCTTGATATTCAATATCACGAAAGTTTATATTCAAACTAAAATCACCGAATTTAATTTACTAGTAAAAAAAAAACGTATACATCACACGAGCCAAAATTACTAAAGTTAACTAGACTTCATATAAAATCTATGGTCTCAATAGACAAATTTATAAAAATCATAACACCTTGAATGCAAACCTTGTTTCAACATTTAAGTCACTAAAATATAGTTGGTGAGAAACAAAACAAATAAGAGAGAAGATTGACACTTAGTTTGTTTGTATGCTATTTAAAAAGCAAGTAGCAAAATTTATATCTCCCCACACCCTTATCTCTCTCCCTCTATATCTCTCTGCAGAGAGAGATAGATATGGGCTCAATTGGCACAAGCTCCATTGGAGTAGTGCATGAACAAACCCTAAAAGAACCTCGAGCCTTTCCGGACACCACGGGCCATGATCATAAACAACAACTTGATGCCGGTGCTCTTTTCGTTCTCAAATCCAAAGGTACATCTATCATATCATACCTTCGATTTTTTAGCTCAAATAATACGTTAAGGCTCATCATATCGAATGTTCTTTTTGCTTTCGATCTCCCTTTCGTCGTACTTATGATATGACATGCTTTCGAGTTCATTTGGTCCTTCATAAGTTCATAGTACGTATGACATACTATATGAGACTCTAAACGCCATATGATTTCAGTTGTATGACTAAAACAAACAATGGTTTCTTGTTCTTATAAGTTTTATCAAAATTATATTTTACATGATCATGTTATGTAATAATATGATAGTTAATAAAATAAAATAAATTAAAACAAAATAAATTAATATTTATTTATACTTATGAAAATATATGTAATCTATAATTATGATTGACATCTAGTCAAGAATAAATTAAAATTTTAGTAAATTACAAATTTTATTATAAAAATACAAAATAAAATTATTAAATAAATAAAAATAAGAAAAAACATGAAGAATTAGGTACACAAAAATGCGGTTCATGTATTTTCTGCTACCGCCTTAAAATACTCATTCAGGTCATTTCCCACTAGATCCAAGATTATTCCACACTCCACACTACGAATACGTCACCCCACTTTTTTTTTTGGAATTTTGTGAGCTCCCGTTGATTACTACGAGTCTAAAAAGGGAAAAAAAAAAGTCGATTGAAACAACCTTTGACCTTCGTATGTTTATCTTATTTGTAAAAAACATCAACGTCGGATAAAATACATCCACAATCTATTCATATGTATTTGGATATAGATTCGACCCCTGATATTTTGTGTCACACATATGAGGTTTTGAACTTTTGTGGATGCTCTTCCTCCCAACAAGCCAATTTATATAAAATATTTTAGCTACGATTCAACTCTTACTTAATAAATAAACAAGGTCACCATAATCGATATGTGTTTTATATGTTTTTTGGATAATATATGACGTAATATAAAATCATAGTTCCACTAATCATCTAGAAACTACTATATACTATATATTGTGTGCTTGTAATTCACCAAAATATACTTGTGTATCGAACTTTCAGTAGGCTCTTGTAACCCAGTAGGCTAATAATAAAAGTCAAATTATATATGTGAAAGCTTTTTAGAGATATCCCATAAGGTTGTCATAAGCATGGTCCGTATAAAATTTTAATACTGACAACTTTGTAAGCTTATATATCCGTAATATATTTGTGATTTTCGAAATATATAAGATGATTTTGTTAAATATACAATAAGAAGAAAAACATATAATATTTTTTTAAAAACAACTTATAAAGTTATTATTAGCAAAATCCAAACACATAGAATAGGGTGTTTGTTGTAAAACATTGGACTTTAGACATCATCATGTGATTTAGTTAAGACGTTTGTATTGATATTTCTTAAAACATGTGTGAGGATTTTAAGAAAATGTTGTGACGTGGCAGGGTCATGGTGGCACAGTGGTTATCATTTGACGACATCCATAGTAGCACCACCCTTGTTAAGTCTACCATTTGCGTTTGCATCACTAGGATGGACTGCAGGAGTGTTGTCGTTGGTGATCGGAGCAATCGTCACTTTCTATTCGTATAATCTTATTTCTTTAGTACTCGAACACCATGCCGAGTTGGGTCATCGTCATCTCCGCTTTCGTGACATGGCATATGATATCTTAGGTAATATCTCTCTTTATTTTTATGTTATATTTCATCTGTCTCAAAATATGGTATAACCACATAATGAAACATGTTGTGGATTTGGTCCAATCCCTCATACATACATGTTGTAGCTTTGGTCTTACTTTCAATGTTTGGTTTTCCTCGTTTTTATAATTAACTTTAAAATATGTAATGAAACATTATAACTATTGACTTGTCTAAAATTAAATATTCAGTAATTGACATTCCTAAAATTTCTATCAATTGAGTCCATGTGGTGACCCATTGACTAGAAGGTCATGGGTTCAAGTCTCGGTGGAGACAATTTGGTGAATTGTAAATTTGGTGAATTGTATATAGTCTATTTGTAGTATTTGCCTTTCCAAAAAAAAAAAAAAAAAATTGAGTCCATGTAATAAGTTTAGATAATAAATATCATAAAATTAATACATTAAGTTTAAGAATATCTATAATACTTAAAAATCGAGTCAATGTATTTTATTACAAGTTTGTTCTACCATAAACTTCTATTTGCGTTTAATTTTTGTAGGTGCATTTATGTAGTTACTAGATTCGTATGTACATTAACGTTTTATATCAGTCTTTATATTGTGTAGTTGAATATCGATATCGAATGTTTGATTAATTGTTTGTTTGAATTAATCAAATATGTGTTTTGTGATGTTTAAATGATATTCAAACTCGTTCGCACGGATAATGATGATATCCGTGCGAATGAAGGTTCCTTCACACGAATGAGGAAGATAAACAGTTTGTTTATAAAACTGTTCCATTCGTACGAACGAGATGAGGTTCGCACGAATAGGATGTCATTCGTACGGATGAGATCACATCCGTACGAATGAAAAGCTGGGCCTATATATACCAGCTTAGGGTTCAGCATGCGTTAAGGTTTTTAGGGTTTCATCACATTCGTGCCGAATTGCTGCTGGTCGATTTCTTGGTATTCCAAAGTGTTAGTAAAGTTTAAACAATCATCCGAATAGTCTTCCTTAGGTCCGATCTTATCAATTATCATTGGTTTGATCTCGTTTCCGACGGTTACATATTCGCTAGATAATCATTGATCTATTTCCGCTAGGTTAGTGATACAACGTTGACTATAAGATCCGTACAACCACAACAAAGTGGTATCAGAGCGTTGGTTGTAGAAATCAACGTTCTTCTAGCGATTCTTAAGATTTTTCGTTTTTGATTGTTTCTTAAAGTTTGGAATTTTACGTTAAAAACCCTGTTTTTATTGTCTTAGAACGTTTCTGAGTCATTTAGATTAAGATCTGGGCAAATAGAAATCGTTTTGGTTTAGAAAATCGACCTGTAGATCGAGTTTTTCGCAAAACCCTAAAATTTCACGGCGCATACGAACCAAGTTCTTGGCAGTTTTCATTCGTATGAATAGAGGTTTCATTCGCACGAATAGGAAATTCATCCGTGCGAATCTAAGTTTTGTCTAAAATTTAAAGTTCAAGTCATTCGTACGAATAGGAATTTCATCCGTACGAATCGGTCAGTTCATCCGTACGAATCACTCATTCGTGTAGAGCTTAGGTTTCTTGTCTCATCCGTACGAATCACCTTCATTCGTACGTATCAAGTCCTTCATTCGTACGTAGCAATTGTTCATTCGCACGAACCTGAAACAGAATCAAATTTTAAAATTTTAGATGGAATACGCAATGGCGAGTTCCAACACTAAGATGTCTGAAATGCTAATCAATGACGCTGAAACTGGAAGCATTAACAAGGTCCCAAAACTCATCACTATGGAAGATTATCCACACTGGAAACCTCGATTCGAAATTCACATCCAAGGAGTGGATTCAAAAATGTGGGATATGATTCAAAATGGATATAACGCACCAGTTAGTGAAAATGGAGACCCTATTGCCGTTCATAGATATACAGAGGAACAAAGGAAGAATTATGATATAGAGAAAAAGGCTTATTCTTATTTGTGTCAAGCTATTCCTAGATCTGTGTTTCATCAATACAGGACACACAAGCTATCGAAGCAGTTATGGGATGCTTTTGAGTTAGACTGTGAAGGAAACAACAAGTTGAAATCTATGAAGGGAAGAGCACTGAAAAAGGAATTCGACAATTTTACCTGCTTACATGGAGAGTCTCTATTCAATCTTATCATACGTTTTCAGCATTTGATTAGTGAGATGAACGGATATTCAGTAGAGACAACTGGTGCAGAAAGAGTAGAATGTTTTGCGGACGCTTTGCCAGACAGCTGGAATGGGTATATTGAAATGCTAAAGGAAAATGGCTATCTTGCTCGCACAACTTTGAATGATCTTTTTACTAAGCTAAGAGAGAAGGAGCATGATGACAAGTTTCGTGCTCAAAGAAAGGGACACACTCAAGATCCCTCATTATACTATGCTGATCCACCTTCAGCCACTCCTACTCATGCTCCACTGAAGACAGCGTTCTCTGCAAACGCTTCAAATCAAACAGGACATTTGGGATGTTCACACTCAAGTTCAAGTCAAAGTACTCCGGTTCAGAAGTCTCAAGCTCAAGCGAGTTCAGAATCAGCGTTTACAAGTTTGAAAGTCGAGCATTTTCATAAAGGAAATGTGGAGGGTGTAAATGAAGATATGGCTATGCTGAGTGCTTTAGTTGGATCCTATGACCAACTGTTGCAGGGTAAAATCGGAAATGTACACTTAACTGGGGAGGATTATGAGCAGATTGATCGTGATGAGATGGAACGAATCGACATTATGTGGGGTTTCGCTAATCTTGTCAGGAGAGCTAAAGAGTATGTAAAAAAGACTGGTAACCCAATCGGAGCCAACAAGGAAACTAAGTATGGCTTTGACATGTCAGCAATTACTTGTCACAACTGTGGACAGAAGGGTCATTTTGCTCGAAACTGTGAAAAGCCAAAACAACCAAGAACAGTTCAGAATCCATTCAGAGATCAGCAAAACAGAAATATGAACATAAACACTCCTGAGACAACCAAGAATACGGCTTTGGTGACGACTGGCTCGAATACCTATACTGGTACTGAGAACTCAGATGTTAAGGCCTTGGTTTTTCAATCTGACGAAGGCTTGGATTGGGGAATTCAAATTGAAACCAATCCATCTGATGCTGAAGTAAATGTTGTAAAGATTTTGAATCTGAATGAAGAAAGTGACGGGGAGGAGTCTGTTACATCTGAAGAATCTTCAACAGAATCAGAATCACCAGTGCCTAAAAGAGAGTTCGCAATGATGGCAGGAACTACTGAGTCATCAAAGGTACAATCTGAAACTACAGTAACTTCCTGTTCAAACTGTTTTGTTTTAGATAAACGAGTAAATGAGCTTAGTCAAGAAAATAACAATCTTGTTGATGAACTTCGTAAAAACAAAATCGTCAAGGGAAATGAAAAACTGTTTTCAGAAAAGAACAAACTTTTAGCAAAACAAGTAAGTGATTTGGAAATTGCTTTGTTAAACAAACAGGACTCGATTAACAAATATCTAAAAGATATTGATGCTCTTAAACGAGAAAATGCTTCTGTTAAAATCAGTTTTGAAACTTTAAACCAACAAGTTAGAAGTTATTCATCTGCATCATATCTTTTGGACCATATTTTGAAAGAAAAACGTCCTGAAAATGGGGAAGGGAAACCAGGGGTTGACTACAAAACTTGTCCACCTCCTATCTTTAACAAACTGATTAAGTCTCCAAAGGAGGAAGGGGATGTTGAGTTCATTCTTCAACAACCAGACCCAGCTGTTCAGACCCCTAGTGTCCAAACACCAACTGTCCAAACACCTACTGTCAGTACTAAAAGTAATGTAAACGAAAAATTGAAAGAAACCGTCATAGTTGAAGATTGGGTTTCTGACTCAGATGAGGAAGAAAAGGGTCCAGGTTTGGGTTGTCAGTTACCTTATCAAATGAATTTGGGTCGCAAACCTCACATTAAAACAGGCTTAGGTTATCAGGCTCCAAATAAAACTTCTAGTCAACCTAAACAAGTTAGAATTTTGAAACGACCTGAATTTAAAGGACCAAAATTTGTCAAAACCGGCGAATCATCAATCGCATTTGAGTCAAAAGAAACAGAACAAGCAAAATTCATACCACCTCATAGGAGACAGTCACCCACAAATCCCCAGAAGCCACAAAATGTTCAACAACATAACGGCTTTATGCGTCCAAATGCTATGTTCTCCAAACCTCATACACACCACCGGAGAATGACGCAAAGTTCTCAAAATCTTAACGAATGGAGAACTTGTTTTGATTGTGGGGAGAAAGGCCATGTTAACTATAATTGTCCAAATTTGAAACAAAGGCCTAGGAATAATGTTGACCAAAATAGAATGTCCACTGGAAATCGTTTTTCAAGCCCAAATCGAAATCGATTCCCAAACCATAGGTCATTATCTCCTAAACAAAACAATGAGTTGCTTCCTGCTGGTAAATCCAAACAGCAACCTATTGTTAAACAAATTGAAAAAAGGCCAATTTCACCAACTGTTTATGTCAAACGTGCATGGAAAGCTAAGAATGAAACTAATGGTACTGGACCTTCAAACGTGTCTGATGGTTCAAATGGAAAATGGGTTGACTTACAGTTCCAAGGTGAAGATGGCAAACCCAAGGCTATTAAGGCTTGGGTTTGCTTTGGGTATTAATAATCTAAATTGTTGTGCAGGTCGTCTATGATCCTATCAAGAATACCTGGATTGTTGATAGTGGGGCGTCTAGGCACATGACAGGAAATATGAAACTTCTTTCTAATGTCCGTTCAATTAAAGGTGGTTATGTTTCTTTTGCTGGTGATAAGGGAGGTTATATTTCTGCTCAGGGATCCGTCGCAAACAACAAATTAAGTTTTGATAAAGTGAATTATGTTCAAGCTTTGGTCAACAACTTGTTGTCCGTTTCTCAAGTTTGCGACAAGAAGTTTAAGGTGATTTTTGACGAGAATCAGTGTTACATTATGAAGAAAGAATTTGTGATTCCAGAGCACCTGATTATTATGCAATCACCACGAGTTGGAGATTTGTATGTGCTTGATATGTCGAAGACTACTGTGAATTCAACTGAACACCAAGCTTTTGTTTCGAAAGCTACTGAAAGTGAATCAATATTGTGGCACAAACGTATGGGACACCTCAGTTTGAGTTGGTAGATGAAGATGATGTTAGTGTGAGTGCTGAGGCGACTCCTTCCGTACCAAAACGGAAAGCAGAAGAATCAATGAGGGATATAGTCAAAGGGAGAATCGCTAAACGCTTCAAGCATGTGAGACTCACGGATATTACTGCCAGCACAACCACTCCAGCCCCTTCACCTGTGATTTCTCAGCCACAACAAAGCATTCCAATTATTACACCTGCCACTACGATAACTCCAACTGCTGGTGGATCGTCGTCGGGGCAACTATCTGAGTCTGCTCAGCTCCAGACTGTGAATGCTATGCTATTGGAGGTTCTGATGAAGCAGAAGAAACAGGATGAAGAAATCACACGATTTAATGAGCTAATGAAGCAAAAGGAAGCTGAGAGGGAAACTGAGAGAGCAGAAATGGCTAAGAAGATTGCTGATCAAAATCTGATGCTAGAGGAACAGAAAAAGGAATTGGAGATTTATAAAGATAAGATCGACTATTTGGAGGCGGCCACTAGTACAATTCAAGATTCGATGGTAGCTGGTGTGGATGGAATTTACAGAATCAAAGCACTGGACGATGAATCTGCTGAACCGACTGGTGCAGATAGTGAACGCACAGAGTCTGGGGGAGCTGGTAAAGAACCACAGAATGAATCCCAGTACGATATTGCTCCCATCTCATTTAAAAAGTCCAATTTAACTCACATTTTGGATATGCAGGGGGTAATACAGTTCAGCATTGATCCCGATCTAGAAGAGGGATAAATAATGCACAGCTTATCTAAAGAACAGATTGCAGAATTAATCGCGATGAATCCTGAAGATGCTACATCTGACGAATCTGTATCTGTTTCTGACTTAAATTCTCCCGATTCTGATGCTGATGATGAAGAGATAGAGTTCGAGCGTAATGCTGATTCAACTGAACCTATCTATCAGGCTAATGATTTCCGAGACGATGCAGTTTTTGATGTAGACGATGAAGATCTTGCTCGGAAATTAAATAACAATCCAGCAGCTAGTCAAGCGACGTTTGATCAAGAAGAATTGGATGCTAAGAAAGCCCAATGGCGTCAAGCAGTGAAAGATTGTATACGTCCACCTCGTCAAGATGCTCAACCTGCTTATACAAAATGTTACTCGTTAAAGGGAGCAAAGACTGCAGGTCCAATAATCAGTTGGGCGTACTTGGAGGATCTAAATGTCTATGCTGTGAAAAGAGAACGAGGAATAGACTACTTCAATCGAGTTCATGATTTGAAGACGTTGCCATATTATGATATGATGCAACTGGCACGTCTTAAATTACTATACAGTGAAAAAGATGATAGAGCAAGATGGTTGGAGAACACGCTCAGATTTGAATTCAGAAATAAGTGGAAGCTACTCAGGCCTCAGTATCCGAAGATTTCAAGAGCCAAAGATCGGAGAACAGGAAAATACGTGAAGCGTGTCACGTATCAAGCGCCAAAGGTGATGGAAAAGATTCCACTTCGCGAGATGAAGACTGGATTTTGGAGAAGCTTCAAGTGGTGGTATTATGATTATAGAACCACTGAAGCTGTAATCGTGTTAGAGCACAGAGGTGTTTGGGAAGCTGTGCGAATTTTTGATCCGATGTGGATTAGAAATCTAACAGATGATGATATCTACGCTTTGTATCTGCAACCTATATTCTGCGACGTCAAAGATATGGATCAAGCGTCGCGTTTCAACAAGGTTGTACGTGTATGTTTTATTCACAAGATTCATGCATAAGAGGGCAGATCAAAGAAGTGTTTTGGGAAGCAGCAGATATTTTTGAAGACTGACGACATAGAATCTAGTTCCTAGGGGGAGTTTGTAGGTGCATTTATGTAGTTACTAGATTCGTATGTACATTAACGTTTTATATCAGTCTTTATATTGTGTAGTTGAATATCGATATCGAATGTTTGATTAATTGTTTGTTTGAATTAATCAAATATGTGTTTTGTGATGTTTAAATGATATTCAAACTCGTTCGCACGGATAAGGATGATATCCGTGCGAATGAAGGTTCCTTCGCACGAATGAGGAAGATAAACAGTTTGTTTATAAAACTGTTCCATTCGTACGAACGAGATGAGGTTCGCACGAATAGGATGTCATTCGTACGGATGAGATCACATCCGTACGAATGAAAAGCTGGGCCTATATATACCAGCTTAGGGTTCAGCATGCGTTAAGGTTTTTAGGGTTTCATCACATTCGTGCCGAATTGCTGCTGGTCGATTTCTTGGTATTCCAAAGTGTTAGTAAAGTTTAAACAATCATCCGAATAGTCTTCCTTAGGTCCGATCTTATCAATTATCATTGGTTTGATCTCGTTTCCGACGGTTACATATTCGCTAGATAATCATTGATCTATTTCCGCTAGGTTAGTGATACAACGTTGACTATAAGATCCGTACAACCACAACAATTTTCAAAACAATGACATCAAAGAGAGGTGTTTGTAAATTATGATTTAGAGAGATAACGTATCGATGGTTTTTTTTGAAACACATGTTTTTATGTATTTTGTATAGTTTTTTTATTATTGTTTTTGGTTAGAATTTATTAACTTTTAGTAAGATGAATGATTATATTTTTTTTATTATTAAGAAATAGTTGTTATCAAAACTTACTTTCGAATCCATCATAATATTAATAGGTAGCAAAGAGAAAAGGTTTTACTTTTTATGAATTCTGTTCAAGAGGGGGAACGTGCAATTTTTCTTCAATGGATTTGAATAATTTTTGAACAATATTATAGATGTAGTAGAAGTTTATAATTATTTTGTCAATAAAATATGTGTTATACTAATTCTAATTATTTAATTTATGTCTTTAGTTACTCAGTTTTATATCTAATATATATAAAAGAAATTTATAATTAAAGAAAGATCAAATAATAAGACATATACGTCCAATGCCTTATTCAATATTATAAATAAAACATCTGAGTTTAGCTGTTAATGAAACACTTGCATTGTAAGAATCCATATTACTACTATTAAAAGAAAATGGACCCCACAAAGGCAATTTAACAATGACTTGTATTCATTCATTTTCAATATATTTCATTGTCATAATCTTCCTTGATTTTTCTTCTTTTATTTAAAGTATAGAAAAGTATTTGTTGCTCGTAGCAACCTTAAATATCACACTCGATTGCTACTAATAAAACACCAAATAACAATAGTATTCTAAGTAATCAGGACAAAAGCCTAAAATAAAATGACAATTGGTCAATGACTCGTGTCATCATTTCATTGTTAGATATAAAAAAAATATATAGCACTATTCATAAGTAATAAGCATTTTTTAACTTTCATACAAACAACTTTTATTTGTTCGTGTTTCACGACATAATAACAGTCAAAAGTTAAAAATATTGAAGATAATTTTTTAATCTTGTTATAGATTAGGGATTAATATGTAGAAAATAGTAATTGAGAATTGATAGTAAGAGATAATAACTGACCATAGACATATTATGAATAATATCATGTATCATTATGTCGTGTTTTTCTTACATGGATAATTAGTTTTGTTTTGTATATCTAGGTAATGATTTTCTGAACCTATAAATGTCCCTAACAGTATTTAAACCTGGTATAATGAAAGTTTATCTAATTTTAAATTGTCGTCAGAACAATTAATTTTGTTTCAACATCACTATTAAGTACTATTAAGTAGTTAAAGCTCGATTGCTTGTCAACGTAATTAAAATTTCGTATGATTTATCAACAAATTTGGTATATAATGTTTTTGAAAAAAAAAAAACATATCTTCAAATATAAATAATTCAAGATTTGTTGATTTGTTTTTCTATTTTCAAAGAAAAAATTGAATGTTGAATGATTAGCCACTAAAATGAAGTTGGTAAAATTAATAGGCCCAGGATGGGGAAGATATTACGTGGGCCCAATTCAATTCATGGTGTGCTATGGTGCAGTAGTGGGAAATATCCTTTTGGGAGGTCAATGTCTCAAGGTTAGTTTTGCAATTTCGACATTTTATTTACCCATAGCTTTTAGCTAATACGGAATAACTGTCTACATCATACCTCCTCGTACCCTGTCCTTAACGGGATTTGAAAATCATTTTTGTTATTGTTTGGACTTATACGAATTCTTCAAAAATATATCATTTATTATTTTGTATTAAATAAAATCCTGAGAAATGTTAATTTAATTTTGCAGGCAATATATGTGTTATGGGATTCAAATGGAACAATGAAGCTTTATGAATTTATAATAATATTTGGGATTTTAATGTTGATTTTGGCACAAATTCCATCGTTTCATTCACTAAGACATATCAACCTTATTTCTTTAGTCCTATGTCTTCTCTATAGCACATGTGCTACTGCTGCCTCTATTTATATCGGTATATTTAACGACTTAACTTATATTTCAAAATAAATTACGTAAATGATACTTGTGATTTATCGGGTATATTATTAACATTCTTTTTTTCCACTTCAGGGAATTCATCAAAAGGACCACATAAGAACTACTCATTGAGCAGCAACGAGGAAACTCGGATTTTTGGAATTTTTAATGCAATGGCGATTATTGCAACGACTTTTGGAAATGGGATCATTCCAGAAATACAAGTAAGCCATTTCTACTATATGTAACGGGTTGCTTCGGGCTCGCTCTAACAGGCCAAATGAGTCGAAAATTGCCTACACAAAACATTTTTAAACTTTTGAACAAAAGTTGGTTTATTAGTGAAAATATTTAGTTTTTGTTTACATATTTGACATAAGAATTCCTTAAAAAAATTATTCTACAAAGAGTTACATGTTTAATATGATCTCATTCTTACCCATTAACAGCCCTACTTGTCACATACCCCCTTGATTATCGATGCACCAAGCGCACGGTATTTATGTTTGGACTAATTGTTGAGTGTTTGTGTAGGCGACACTTGCACCACCAGTTAAGGGAAAGATGTTCAAGGGGTTGTGTGTTTGTTACGCGGTGGTCACAGTAACATTCTTTAGTGTCGCGATTTCTGGTTACTGGGCTTTTGGTAACCAATCTGCGGGACTTATCTTAAGCAACTTTCTTGACGATAATGGTAAACCTTTGCTTCCAAAATGGTTCATTATGATGACCAACATCTTCACCATACTCCAACTCTCAGCTGTTGCAGTCGTAAGTTCGTTAACGAATATTAAGTCTTAAAATAAACGTCCATTTGTCTACAAAAAGTAGTAGTTCTTGCATCAAATGAAATGACTAAAATGCCCTTTTCATATACATTCACTTCGTCCCCAAAATAGTATTTTAGTCATTTGAATATCATCGTAATGTAAATTCACTTTTTGATAAAATTTACTTTTTACAGGTTTATTTACAGCCAACAAACGAAGTACTTGAAAGAGCGTTTGCAGATCCAACAAGCGGAGAATTCTCAGCTAGAAATGTGATTCCAAGGGTAATTTCAAGATCAATATCTGTGATCTTAGCAACAACGATAGCAGCAATGTTACCTTTTTTCGGAGATATTAACGCAATGATTGGTGCATTCGGGTTCTTACCACTAGACTTTGTGTTACCTGTCATATTCTTCAATCTGACATTCAAGCCATCAAAACGAAGCCCACTATTCTGGTTAAATGTAACCATAGCGGTTGTTTTCTCAGCGGTTGGAGTTACAGCTGCAGTTGCAGCCGTAAGACAAATAAGTCTTGATGCCAAAACTTATAAATTATTCGCTAATGTATGATATGATCATCTTTTTAATAAGCCAAACATTTGGCTTGATGGTATATATATTTAGTCATAAGCCCATTTGGTAAATTTGATTAAAGACGATTTGAAAGATTAAGTAAAAAGCATCTTAAGCTCCTCAATATGTTGTTTACGATATCAATATTCAAGAAAGTACCCTACAAAGTTTACGTGCTTGTTTACGCACCAGAAATCATCCATTGTTTACGCGCTTTAACGTAATGCTTCCATCCTTTCCTCAACCGTACCCTACGTATTGAACAAAGTTTTAACAATAATTGGTGTTCGGTTGCATAATCAATGTATTGATATCAATGTAGTTGTCTTGATTTTGACACACTTTATGGCTCCGATTTTGTTAATCAGAATTTGATTAAATTTGAATATATTTCTTTTGACATTATATCAATATGTTGTGGTTGTCATTGTTCGAGTTAATGGTAGTTGGTTCGTTTTCTAGACCAATTCGTATCACAATCAATAAGTTGGATCATAACATCTTAAACATGTATAAACGAAACACAAATCAACTACTAAATACCCGCCGCTGTGCATACTCATGGTTTTCTTACAACACACCACACAATAATGCTCATTTTAATCCTTTGCGAGTCTTGAATCCATAACTTCTTCGTCATACTGTCAATCTGAAAGCCATTTGGTTAATACTCATCAGTTAGTTGGGTCTAGACGCCTGAATAGATCTTTAAACCCCAAACTAACTCATATATGACAGGTTTAGAAAAATCCTAACCAACTTATGGGTACTAACCTTGCCAAATCGGCCAAATTATTCCTATCGACTTGTTTATTCAATTTTGGATAACCGTACATATCCATGTTCTTAGAAATATAGTGTTTATGTTTATAAGTATTCAAACAAATTTTTGAAAACCTATTATCCCATACATTTTGGGAATATTGTGGTATCAACGCATCTAGTAACACATAAGAAACATGAGCCACAAAGGTTCATTAATAAACTGGGCGTGTAATCGAGTCGAGTACTATTGAGAAATTTGACCTTTAATTAGTTTGTTCGTATGCTATTTAAAGAAGTAGCATTTAGGGTGCGATTTTGGTCATCTCTCTCTAACCTTTTTCTATCTCTATATATCTCTCTCCCAGAGAGATGGACACAATTGGCACAAGCTCGATTGAAGCAGTGCACGGAGAAAACATCAACGAAGCTCAAGCCTTTTACACCACCACGAACGATGATCACAAACAACAACTTGATGCCGGTGCTCTTTTTGTTCTCAAATCCAAAGGTACATAATACATCCTATATATCCTCTTTTAGTTCATAACAAGTTAAAGTTCTTGAATCTTACTTAAGTCGAATGTTCATCTTCCTTTCTTCCCCTTGTTCGTGTTAACATGATCATAAAATAACTAACATGTTTCGTTTAGTTTAATTTGTTTTTTAGACTATAGTATCATTTTCTAACACAAGCTAGCTAGCGTACGTTGTAATACGTCACAGGGTCATGGTGGCACAGTGGTTATCATTTGACGACATCCATTGTAGCACCACCGTTGTTAAGTCTACCATTTGCATTTGCATCACTAGGATGGATAGTCGGAGTGTTGTCGTTGGTGATTGGAGCACTTGTGACTTTCTATTCGTACAATCTTCTTTCTCTAGTACTCGAACACCATGCCGAGTTGGGTCATCGTCATCTTCGCTTTCGTGACATGGCATATGATATCTTAGGTAACATCTTTTATTTTATTTTTCTATATAAGCTAATAAAACAGGTTAATATTTAATAGTGTAATTGATTGAAATAAAAAGATAATATTATGACTCTTTATTTTTATTTTCCACTAAAATAATAAATTGGGGAATTGATAGGCCCAAGATGGAGTAAATATTATGTGGGCCCAATCCAATTTATGGTGTGCTATGGTGCAGTTGTGGGTCAATGTCTTTTAGGAGGTCAGTGCCTCAAGGTTAGTTTTGTAATTTCCAAAAAAATTTAAAAAAAAATTATAGATCCACTAGACATAGTCTCGACACAATGTTTAACGTCGCATAATAATATTGTACATAAGAACGTTACTGTTATATAAATGTCCACGCGATTATTTTTAATATACAATATATATACGTGTGCCTGAATATATTAAGTATAATAAATTGAAAATTTAATTACCCTAACTTTGAACTAATACGAAATCTTAAAAACTATATATAGGATTTATTATTTTGTATGAAATTAATATACAATAAAATCCTAACTTTATGAATTTAATTTTGCAGGCAATATATGTGCTATGGAATCCAAATGGAACAATGAAGCTTTATGAGTTTATAATTATTTTTGGGGTTTTAATGTTGATTTTGGCACAAATTCCATCATTTCATTCACTAAGACATATCAACCTTATTTCTTTAATCCTATGTCTTCTCTATAGCACATGTGCTACTGCTGCTTCTACTTATATTGGTATAACACCTCTTTATATTATTACGGGATGTTTGTTTAGGCTATAAGCAACTTATGACTTATTAACATTTCGGCTTATGTTTTATAAGCTCGAATTTTCTGGCTTATATAACCGTTTCTGGGCTTATTACTGTTTATGATGACATAATAAACAGTAATTAACCCATAAACGGTTACATAAGCCAGAAAATTCGAGCTTATGAAACATAAACCGAAATTCAATAAGTCATCAGTCACTTATATAAGCTCAAACAAACACCCCCTATGTCAAGTATTTTTTAATAACATTTTGTGTTTTGTTCTTGTTGTTTAGGATCATCAAAAGTACCACATAAAAACTACTCGTTGAGTAGCAATGAGGAAACCCGTATTTTCGGAATCTTTAATGCATTGGCGATCATTGCCACCACTTATGGAAACGGGATCATTCCTGAGATACAAGTAATCTATTTTCTCTAAATCAGTTACTAAATGGGTCGATATGAGTTATATCTAACATGTCAAATGAGTCAATGATAGGTGTATAAAACATTGCTGTTACATAACTAAAAGATAAGATTATTAATGAAATACATGTGATTCGAACACAATAGTAAGTGATCATACACCGTCAATATATTATAGTTTTACAATTTATATAATGTGCATGAATTTTGGAGTGGCTGTTCAAGCTGTGAGCTTGAGGTTAATGTGACATTCAGTCACATTCCATTTGTACTTATTGGTTTTGGGTTTAATATATTTTACCGGGGTATCGTCCCTTTTACCCAAAAAAGGTAAATTTGTCAAATGTTTTGTTTTTTATGAGTTATTTTTTCTTGTGTATATTAAAATCTACATTTTGTACATATCTTTTGACATACAAATTTTTCCTAGCCATCTAAACTCATTTGACCCGTTCCCTGACACACCCGTTTTGCAACCTCTACTGATGATAATTGATGCTTTTTTGTGTAGGCGACACTTGCACCACCGGTTAAGGGAAAAATGTTCAAGGGGCTGTGTGTTTGCTACACGGTGGTCACAATAACATATTTTAGTGTAGCGATTTCTGGTTATTGGGCATTTGGTAACCAATCCGCGGGTCTACTCTTAAGCAACTTTCTTGACCACAATGGTAAACCTCTGCTTCCTAGATGGTTCATTATGATGACTAACATCTTTACCATACTCCAACTCTCTGCTGTTGCAGTTGTAAGTCGCTAATTAATATTAACCAAGTCTTAAACCCCGTCATTTCAAAGGTCATCTTTATGTGTATTCATGTTTTTTACAAACATTGTACAGGTTTATTTACAGCCAACAAACGAAGTACTTGAAAGAGCGTTTGCAGATCCAACAAGCGGAGAATTCTCAGCAAGAAATGTGATTCCAAGGGTGATTTCAAGATCAATATCTGTGATCTTGGCAATAACAGTAGCAGCAATGTTGCCGTTTTTTGGTGACATTAATGCAATGATTGGTGCATTCGGGTTCTTACCACTAGACTTTGTGTTACCTGTCATTTTTTTTAATTTGACATTCAAGCCGTCAAAACGGAGCCCATTGTTCTGGTTAAATTCAACCATAGCAGTAGTTTTCTCAATGGTTGGAGTTACAGCTGCGGTTGCAGCTGTAAGACAAATTATTCTCGATGCCAAAACTTATAAATTATTTGCTAATGTGTGATATGATCATCTTTGTAACGTTTTATAATTAGTGCATTATTTATAAATGTAACGTTTTAACGTTATATAAACTAATAAAACTCAATGATACCAGATTCTTTTGTCGAACTGTCCTTTTTGTGTTAACCATGGTATTGATTATTAGTCGCCCAAGGTGTTTGAATCAGATGGAACTATGAAAAACCTAACATGACTCGTCAAAATTCAATCACATTCAATAGTTTCATTTTATAAGACAAGATCACCTTAAGCTATAAAGAGTTACAAATAAAGCCGATTGAATTAGCCGTTCTCCATGAAGTTTTATACGAGAACTTAGCAAACAAAAAATCATCATTAAAAAAAAAGACTACCATTGTCTCAAACTAATTCACCTTTGTTTCACAGGAGCAACTATTCCACTATATAGATGGACAAAGATTACAACTAATATACAACATGCATCATAATCAACCCGAGAAAAAAAATTAAAACAAATATATCCAAAGCAAAACAAGACCTTATAAATTACAACTTTGGTTTTACTTATTGTCTTTACATTTGGTCACCTTATCTCTGTGCTAAATCAGCGAAAAGTTGACCACTGCTCGTATTTAAGTCAAAACATGCAGCCTAATTGGGCCCTTTGGTAAAATTTGATTCAAAAAGGGCGGTAAAATGTGAAACACATTGGACCTTTCTGGTGAGATTGGTCAAGTGAAAAGCATCTTAAGTTCCTCAATACGTGCAGATCGGACCTCTTGGTCTGTTAATGCACCAGAAATCATTCGTTGTTTACGTGCTTGAACTGCCTCCATTCTTTCCTCAACCGTACCCTACATATTTAACAAAGTTTTTAAAAAGTTATTAATCTAATCCTGTATGATTTTTATTAGTTTATATAAAGCTTTAATCAGATTTTTATGAATACAAACCTTCACAATAAAACGTTTGATATAAACGCTTTTTGTTTGTCCAATTCTGTGAATACGCATGACAGCTTGTTCCTCGACAGCCGGATTCCACCAAGGATCCTAAAATTTTGAAAAGGTAAATAACCCATTAACTAAACCTTAAATATAATAATATAATACGTACATATATGATGATAATACTGAAACAATATATACCATTACAAATGCATTAGATGCTGCTGTAAGGTTAATTCCAACTCCTCCAGCCTTTAACGACATTAATAAAACCTGTATGATACCAGCATAGAAAGAAAATCGTTAAGACATAATTGACGTCATTTTATTCTAATTACAGTCTTTTTAGTGTTTAAAACGAAAAAGGTAATAGTGACCCACCATAATGTCGCTTTCTTCTGAAAACTGCTTTATGACTTTTTCACGTTGTTGCTGATTTAAAGTCCCATCGAGACGAACAAATGAAATGTTATTTCTGGACATATATATACAAGTATTAGACCACAAAACTCAATTGTGGTAATCATTTTATAGATAAAAAATTAAAAACCTAGATCATAAAATTCCTAATATTGATAGTTACCTCGAAAAAGGAATCTGTAAAAGGTCTAAGAAGGCAGTCCACTGACTAAATACAATGCTTTTGGAGCCCGATGACCGAAAACTTTCGAGTTCACGTAGTAGAGCGGACACTTTTGATGATTCCACCCAGTTTTTCTCAACATCAACTCGAAACCGACTGTCAGTTGGGGCTGTAATTAGTTCCTGTTTGGTCACCGGTTTTCTGTCAAATAGAGATATTTTTTGTGTTAGATATGCCCAAGATCAAGGTTTTCTAACAGTTCAAATGAATAAAATCCAAAAAAATAGCTACAATCAAAACGAGTCAAACAATTATGTTTATGGAATACATTTTTGGCTTAATGGAAAAATAGAAATATTGTGATATCAAGGTTTTCTAATCATTTTTGGCTTTATGCCCCAAACCCGAAAATTAGAAGTGAGAAATTAGCTAAAATTAGAACGGGTTAAATGAGTCAATACATACAAGTCACCCTAAGTACAGTCACAAAGAATATCTCCTATAGCTCATTTATATCTGTTACCTGACCACTTTTTTTTCTACCGCTACAAGAAAAAAACATTAAACAGTTATGAAAGGTACCTACAAACAGGACAGAGTCCCGAATTAGAGTTTCTCCAGCTTGATAAAAGACATTCACGACATAATCGATGAGCACATGGTGTCAATACTGCATCTTCAAACGCTTCAAGGCAAATAGGACATTCTCCATTTTCCCCTTTTTCCAACTCTTTGACAACCTCTTGTATATAAGCTTTAGAAGGCATTTCTTTGCCTTCTTCCATAGCTTCCTTACCACCTTTAAGAAAACGTTTTGCCAGCTTACCTAAATCTGAAAAGTCTTGAGTATCACCTCGACTGTCAAAAACACAGAAATTTTAAATGTGAGATTACAGATAAATGAAAGTACTGGATAAAAAAATTTTCTTACCTCATAACAAGAAAAGGGTGATCACAACATTGGCGAAGACGTAAGAGCAACTCCAAAATAGATGCGTAGTTATGAAGAACACGACCTTGCTCAACAAATTGATCAAATTTCACCTAAAAGATTACAGGCAAGCAGATTACGGAGTCATGAAGTAGAATATAATTACATAGTTTGCCAAAAAAAAGTACCTTGGATCTCTTGAAAAGAGCCTCGTAAAAGTCTTTTTCTGTTTCGGTCTGTTCACAGTATATTACTTTCATGTCAGCAGGTGGGAGAACTAATATAGGCCTGCGACACAAAAAAAAGAAATACTACTTAAATAATACTCAAATTATAAAAAGAATTATTTAAATAATAATCAAATTACAAAAAGAATTTATGATTATAATTCATAACCTGCCATCTTTGTCTGTGCTTAGTTTAGTTCTTCTTAGCATTATTGGCCTTAAAATGTTTTGAACCAAACTTAATCCCCTGGCATCACCATCCTCAAACGGCTTTTGGATTAGCTTGTTCCACCTATTTAAATAAGGAAGCAACATAACATTATTAACAAGAACGAGTCAAAAGCACATCAAGAAAACACGTGCTTAGTTGAATAGATACAAACTAAAAATGAAAAGAAGCCAAAAACCTACCAAGACCAGCTTCCCCATGGTTCAATCCTTAAGAACCGAAGAAGACTATAAAGGTCCTCCAAATTGTTCTGTAACAAAAAAAAAACATGTCAGAAAGATAATTACTGCCTCTTTCCACGAGTTATTAATAGTTAGATACTCCAAATTTGATTAAAAGACTATAAATAAAAATACTTTTTTTTAAACAATTAATATATATTTAACACACAAAATTCATAAGCATGGACAAATCCAACTCATTGAGGCTTGCAATAACATTTACCCATTTTGACATGTTAATCAACCAGACCGAACAACCCATTTTGCCACTTCTTACTTTAAAAGATGTAGAGAAAATGATAATTATACTTGGATAGGGGTACCGGTGAGACACCATCGACGATCAGCAACAAGAGTGGATGCAGCCATAGAAATCTGGCTTTTAGATGATTTTATAGTATGTGCCTCATCAAGCACTATTCTAAACCATCTCACAGAAAAAAGCCCGCCACGTTCTTCACCATTCTATAGCAAAGAAATATATAATATAAAATATAAATCAAGTGCCACATCTTGTGAAATACTAGTATATCATTATCTTTCATTTAATAATTACCTCAGATGAAAACTCGGAGGCTACAACACCATAGGTGGTTAGTACTACATCGCTCTGAGCTAGTATTTTGGCATCTTTCGGTCGACTTTGCCCATAGTGAACGTAAATTGACAACGATCCTGGCTCCGTGTGACTCTCAATCTCTGACTATCACCAATACATACAAGACTTCATTATTCACAAAAACATTTGCTATTCATAACATTAATAAGATAAACTTGAGGTGGCAAGATGGTGGGTTGGTAACCGGTAAAAACATGTTCTAGTTGAAACAAATTAACTTTTATATAGGTCAGTCTGGGTTAACCCACAAACACATTTTTTTTATCTTTTTTAAAAAAAAAAAATCACGTAAAGATAATGAGTCATTTGATTACAAAAACATATTATTACATTAAAGATCTAAATATTTGAGTAAAGCATTTAGAAGGTTGAATATATCAAGAGTAAACTCAAATGCACTATTGAAAAGCAAATGGGTCAAAACTGTCACCTGTAATGTAAAGATAGAAGGTTTTACCTTCCACTGGCCTATAAGAGTCATAGGACATATGATCAGATTCCCGCCACCAATAAACGACTGTTTCTGCTTTTTCAACTTATCAAAACCAGAAAACTTGACTACTTTCTTTGGTGGTGATGGAGATTGATCTGAGCCATTTCCCACTTCACTAGTTTCACTGCTTTCTAATGACCCACCTCTTTCGGTATGAGCGAGGAGAAGTGATATTGTCATTATAGTCTTTCCAAGGCCCATAGCATCTGCCAAAATCTTTACACAAATTTATATCAGTTTAAATGTTGTATGCCAAACATCATTAAGCAAATACGTACTCCTCCTCTAGCCATTTGAAGGGTGCTCGGAAATTCAACTGTTGCTTCTCCTGTAAATGAATTCACATAAACTATAAATTTCCTCCTGCGTGCAAGAAAAAATAAAGAAAAAGTAAATTACATTGTGAAAAAGGAAAAATATAGGTAATGTGATAAATTAGCTATCAAGCAATGCAATATAGTTTGAAATATGAGGAGGCAATTTTAATGTTTAATCATAATTCACAAATGAGTCATTTAAAAGAAACCTTGATGTGTATTGTTTAAGCATAAAACCTCCTAAATCGTATTATTCAAGATGTATTATTATAAGAAAAATGAACAAGAAAGTGGTTGGGCAGGCTAACCAGGACAGTACTAAAAAAGACCTGTTTATGCCTAAACTTTTTGACCCATAACCCAACCCACCCACATTGTCAATTGTACTTGATATGCATGGGGGGAAATGTACTTGTCTGCAAGATGATAAGCATCCCAACATGGATGTAGAGTTGTGGCTGCATCATCAACACACGGTCCCTTCTCCAAACGAACCATAAAATAAAGTGCCTGCTTTTGATACGATCGGAGATCACACAAAAGAGCACTAGGAGATTCCATTTCCTAAAAAAAACGTATAATTTGAATTCACCATTTAATAAAACTAAACCATATCACAAAATTCAAAGTAATACCTCTAACTCAGACCCATTTGCCACACCAACAATATTGTCAAGGTCATTATCTGAAATCGTCTCCTCATTTTCAACTGTACTTTCGTTTGAAGACGAGTTTTTAATTTTGCTAGCATTGATTAAACGAGCAGAAACGCCACAACCGTCCTCTAAAGGTCGTTTCTTTGTAAACAAGTCACTAGGTGTAAACTCTGCCTAATTACAATAGAAAAAACAGGCAAGAATAAGAAAAACAAAATATAAAATAAAAATCTTTATTTTTTTAAATTATACCTTTTTGTAAGGAATTAGTCCAAGTAACCGAAATAACGTCGGAATAGGTTGGATGGAGGCCTCATCATTGGAACTCGTAGGTACTTTGACAGAGGTTTGATGGCTTTTGTGTAAAATTGAACTATTAATATAAACACTGTTGCAACAAATATTAAGAAATATTAATCTAAATACTCACCCAAACATGACATTATTTTTAAAAAAGTACAATAAATGCATATACCTAACAGACAGATTAATAGTATCCATAAGTCCTAAATTTACAGGGGCAGATTTACAGAAACCTTCAATCTGAATCTTCTTATCTCTAACAAGAGGCAAAAGGCATCTTGACCATTCGTTTGGAATCCTGCCAATCTGCACAAATTTTTGTGACAAATAAACACTTAAATCATGGCATTATATATTTCATAGAAGCATAAAATGTATCTAATATTCTCTCGTATCAAAATCTTAATCGACCAAACTACTTAAAAACTTCATATTTCTTGATTTTTATGCTCAATAGCAATGTGATTTGACACTGATCATCTGAATATTGCGTTATTTTGGTTGCAAACAACCACTTCCTAGTGTTTAGTATAATTAAACAAATTCTGACTCTATTTAAAGGTCATTTAGAAAGTATGACCGTAGATTATTAGGAATTTGTCAAAAACTTAAAACAGCTAATCATCTGATTATCTTATGCTCACTATAACATAAAATTACTTTCAAAACGCAGTGTCAAACACCATTTAACTCGGCCACATAACAGAAAGTTTTTTCCCAAACACTCAAATTAGGTATTTTTCTCAACCAAACCGCATAAACCCTACGAATTCTTAATTGTTACACTCATACACATCGCGTTTAAAAGTAAATATCCGATTATTGCACTTTCAAGTCACAGACAATCACTTACTAGTAACACTACAGCGAAACTAATTTTCATTACTTCAGGATCCTAAGACAAATTAAACCTTAACTAGCCAGAATTCGTCTCACTCACTCACACAGCTTCAAAACGCAATATATTTTATTGATCTTAAAATGTACACACATATATACCTCTCCAGAAGCTAATGTAGAAAACCTCACAATCTCCGAACACGCAGCCACATGCCTCCCACGTCCACCACCAAACTTCCCCGTCGACAAAGGCCCATTCGTCCCCCTCTCCACCGGAAACGTAAAATCAACTCTATCACCCCCTTTAATCTTCCTCCCTTTACAAGTAGACATTCCAACCACTTCACAACAGCCAACAAACCACCACTTACTATCATCACTCCTCTCACAACCCCCATTCAAACCACCAACAACCTCATTTTTCGCTTCGTGTTTACGCTCAGCTACATTACTTGTACTCGGCGCATCATCAACACTACGATTACTAATAACTTTAGGACTTTTCGGAAGTTCTGATTTTTTAAAACTTGGTGTATCGAATATTATGTTAATTGCTTTCGTGGCATCGTTGTTGGACATGTGGAGAGCTCGGATGACGTCGTTTTTGGAATAATCGTGACCGACGATTGATCGGACGGTTGTGATTAGTTCGTCGGTGAGCTTGTTTGTCATGGTGAAATTTTGGGGGTTTTTTATAAACCCTAACCCTAATTGAAATAAATTGAGTAAAAATAAGAAAAAATTGGATTGTGAATTGTTGCGATTTTAGTTTAGGAATTATGAGATTTGAGTTAGGGTTTTTTTTTAGGGGTTTTGTGAAATTGATAGATTGGAAAATTTCTGGTGTGAATGAAAATGGCGCTTTATCTTTCCCGCCATTGTTAATTGCTTTTCATATCTATTTATATCTATATTTATATTCATGCGGCTGCAATAAAAAAAAATTTATGTCGAGTGTAGTAGTTTTTGTTTCAATCATTCACGCTATGAAAAGAGTTTTATAGTAGCGATTTCATGTTCATATCTTCGGTCCATATAAAGAATTTTGTATTTTGTGACTCGTTCGATTCATTCGGTGCATTAAAATCATTTAGATATATATATTTATGTTGATACGTTATGTTGATACGTTAAGCTCGTATAATAATGATGAGTTAAATGTGACGATGCGTAGCAACATGTCTAATCATTTATATGTGATGTCTAAACGTAAGTTTTGTGAAAATACTCGGAGCAACATATCTTATAGTTTATTTATATATATGAAAACATGGTTTCTGAAGTTATAGAGTTTTTAAAACGTATAAAAAAATCAAATAATTTATATTTTTATAAATATTAAAGGTACTTATAGTAGTAAACATAACTTTTATTATTTTCACAAAGGGTTAGTGTATCCAAAGATTATTGTACTTTTATAAAATATCCGATTGAATTATTTAACTAGAAAAAAATATATAATGTTCAACTTTATAAAACCGTTTGTTTGAATTATTAGACCCACCACAATTTGTTATAACAGGTCCTAAGATTTTTTAAATAGAAATAATTTTTTTTCTTAATTATTTATATAAATATAATACAAACACACACTCACACACCATTTTCAACTTCAAAACATACACACACTAACAAGCGAAACTGAGAGTAAAGATAAAGAACTCTGGCAAAACAATGAAATCCGGAGGAAAGCACAACGGATCTCCTCCGCGAAAGGACCGAAAATCCACCTCCGCACTGTTGATGCTTGTTTTTTATTTTATTTTTTGATAAATTAGATTTGGAGCAATTAAGTGTTGTGAAAGAGGCGTTACATGTATCTACCGCACCGTCGATGCTTGTGTGCCGTGAGGATGAGCAGAAAAGGATAGTGGAGTTTTGTAAGGAAGCAATTGAGGGAGAGAAGTCAGGGAGTTTGTATGTTTGTGGGTGTCCTGGGGGGACTGGGAAATCGGTTTCGATGGACAACGTGAAGGGGTCACATGCTGTTTGGGCTAAAGAGGTGATTTAGTTTTGCTAATTTGAAGCATTTTATGCTTACTTTCAGTCAATTTACTGATATGGTTGTTGTTGACTCCGGGTCAATTTCCGGATATTTTGGGTATTAAATGTACTTCTCTTTCGAGTAGTTCATAAATATTCAACAAGGTAAGACTATCCGGTGTGGGGCTTTATTCTACCCAATCACGCCGACATGTCATCAAATAACGCCCCATAACGCCCTGTTACCACACCGTAGGGGCGTTATAGGCGATTTTCGGGCCTGAGCGTGAGCAGAATCACGACGTGAGGGGGGAGAAAAAGGGCACCAACGGTCGAAAAAAAGCAACGGTAGGAAAGAAGGCAACGGCTAATTTAAACCAAAACCAAAACAATCCTCTATAAAAACCAACTCATTTTTATAAAAAAAACCACAAACAATCTCTCTTTCTCTCTCAATTTTTATAACAATCTCTCCATTTTTATACATTCTTTCAATTATCTCAAATGGATCCCAACAACAACAACAATCAAAACAACCCCAACCCCAACCAATGGAACCAATGGTTCAACCCTAACCAATATCAAAACCCAAACCAATATCAAAACCTAAACCAATATCCACCATTTCAAAACCCTAACCAATATCAACACCCAAACCAATTTCAAAACTTTACCCAACTTCCAAACCCTAACCAATTTCCCCAATTTTACCAACAAACTCCACCACCACAACGACCATCCCAAGACCCGCTATACCAAGGCGGGCCGTTCCAACAATTGCTTAACCAAGACAATTTCCCCAATTTTCCGCAAGTGCCTCCATTTGACGTTGACGATTCTGAAGACGATGAGGTTGTTCCGGAAACTCAACCTCAAAGAATGCCGGCCCGTGGGAAGAGGAAACATAAGAAGAAAGAAACCGAATCCCAAAGAGGCAAAACCGAAAAGAAGAGGTGGACCGAACAGGAGGAGGTCGCACTTGCTTCAGCGTGGTCGTCGACATCCGAGGACCCCATTTTGGGAAATGATCAACATTCACCACTTTACTGGGATAGTGTTCGTGAAAAATTCTTCGCCAAGATGCTTAAAGATGATCCCTCTTACTTTCGTACCAACGACTCTCTTTCGAGCAAGTGGACCGACTTACGAAGAAATGTCAAAAAATTCAACGGGATTTTTCGACAAACCCAACAAACTAGACCAAGCGGTCATAGTGATCAACAAGTGCTCGAACATGCTCTGGAGTTATACCGCACCATAATGCAAACGGGTTTCCTACATTTAGCGTCTTGGCAAATATTGAGAAGAAACCCGATTTGTCAAAATGTCTCAACATTTGGAGGGTCCTCAAAAGCGCGTAGAACATCGGAGTCTAGTAACCCCTCCACTCCCCCACTCCCGCCACTCCGGTATCGCCTTTTGCTGGAATCGATCTCAACGATGATGATGATGATCTTCACTTGGAGGAAGAGCTTCCAAGACCGATTGGTAGAGATCAAGCAAAGGCAAAAGCGCGCAAAGGAAAGGGCAAAGCCGCTGCTTCTTCTTCGGGGGCCGAAGAATCACTCAAGTATATTGGGGAAGAGTTCGGGGCATTTGCTGATACTGCTGAAGAAAAAGTGCGAGCAAGAGCGTTAAAGACGATCATGCAGGACACCAGTCATCTCGGGGAGCCTTACAAAACAATAGCGGAAGATGAAAAGAAAAGGCTTATCGAGAAATTTTTTCCTCAATATATGTAGTATTTTTTTATTGTAGTATGTTTTTTTTTTTTTAATAAATTGTAGTATTTTTTTTTTAAATAAATTGTAGTGTGTTTTTTTTATTTTTAATAAAAATATAACTTTTTAAATAAAATTATATAATAAAATAACAAAATAAACTCTATCACTCCACATCATCATCACTTACACACAACCACACCACCCATTTTTATCACTCCACATCATCACACTCTCTTTCCTACAAATCACACTCTCTTTCCTACAAATCACATCTATCACTCCACATCATCACTCTCAATCACCCACCACACCGCATAGTCTAAGTGATATATAGAGATATTCACGTTGATATGTGTAGGCTCATAAGTGTAACATAATGTTCAAATTGTGATGTATTTTGCAGATACTTTAAAATATTTTTGATATTAAAAATAAATAAATAAAAATTAATTTTTCTTTTTTAAAAATATAGATGTCGGTTTTCTACTGGTACAAAAATGTCAAATAGATAAAATTATAAAGTCAAAGAGGTTACTAAAGGTTGCAGGTCATTCGGATGACTTAAACGGAATTTTTTCTAATCTTATATGATCTTTTTAAACATTTTTTAAAACTAGAGTGAACTGTTGCTACACGGGTTCATAGCTCAAGTCTTCCAGACGCTATTGCATTTACTTCTATTATGTAGCCAGAAAAGAGCCTTCATTTGAATGAAATGGAAAAAATCGTGTTTTTTATCTTCTCCAACTCGGAGTGATTAAACGTTGAGTTTATCCTATTTCGCCAATTCCATATAGCCCAAATCGGCACAAAGCAAACTCTTCGGAAGCATTTGACAGAAACTTTAGATTGAGTCTGCATCGGGATACCAGTGATTAACTCACAATTGAAGTGGGGTACATAGGGGAAGCTTTTCACCATCTAAAAATGCTTAACTAAATACTACGAACCCGAGATCAATTAAGAAGACAATGATCTAGAATGTCCAAGTCTATGTCACATAAGACACATCTTATCGACTCTATATGGATCCCTTTGTTTAACATATTGATTCGAGCTGGAAGCCGATTAAGGAAAGCATGTCAGACACATAAATTAACCTTAAGAGGGATCCAATTGTTCCATATAAAGATGTTGTCATTTTCAATATTTTCCGTCAAGAGCTTTGTTGGACCATTTGTGTAAGCTTCGCAATAGAGAAAGAGTTGGAAGGGTCAAGAGACCAGGCCCAACTGTCCCTTTGCCCTATAGAGAGGTTAGATTGCACATAATTTGCTCGAGTTGATTGAGCTCGTCCAATGAACGCCCACGATGAGGGCGTGTCCATCTCCACTGATTAGCCCATGTTTCATTATTTAGCAATCGACGGTCCTTGATGAGGCAATCTTTATCTGATAATAAAATAACCTTGGGAATATCTCCTTCAAACTTTTGCCAGATGACAACCATTTGTCGGACCACAAACGCGTATCAGAGCCACTATTAACCTTTTTTTATGGAAGAGAAATGAGGGATATCGAAGTTATTAATATATCTAAAACTTGATATAATATTTCCTCATATAGAAGATGAGAGCCCCTGATTAGTGTCAGAATATAGACTCCCATTCGGCCCATAAATAGCCACAATGACTTTTCACCACATTGCATCATGGTCTGAATGAAACCGCCAGACCCATTTGCCTAGCAAACCAAGGTTTTTAGCTTTCAAAGATCCTATACCCAACCCCCGATCGTATACCCAACCCCCCAGAAGCCTTACTAGACAAGAACTTGTCCCATTTAATCCAAGCTATACCGTTATTACCATCTGTCATATTCCAAAAGAATTGCATTCGGATCCGTTCGAGTTTTTGATAATTGAACCATTGTAATTAAAGATAGATTTAATAAATAAATATTAAAATTATTGATTTACTATTGATTTACCTTTTATTAATATTGTTGGTTTGATTGGTTGTGTTTTTTTGAAAGTACGAAAATAATAAAAATTGATTGTAAGGGCAAATTGGTAATTCAACTTTGCTTAAATTTTTAATTTTAATTAAAAGGTTTGAAACTCTTTATAATATAGTATAGATAAATATTAAAATTATTGATTTACTATTGATTTACTTTTTATTAATATTGTTGGTGTGATTGGTGGTGTTTTTTGGAAAGTATGAAAATAATAAAAATTGATTGTAAGGGGAAATTGGTAATTCAACTTTGTTTAAATTTTCAACTTTAAGTAAAAGGTTGAAACTCTTTATAATATAGTATAAATATTTCATATTTGGGTTATTAATGAGTGTTTACACGTTTAAGTTTGTTGTACATTTATCAAAAAAAGAGAACCGCTCATATAGGGTATCATTTCCTTCATATTTTTAATATATAAGAAACTTGTTAAACCAACATTGTTGTCGAACGACATGGTTAGGTTTGCTAATAATTAAACGAAATGAAACGAAACTAATTTATTCAAGTAAGAACGACCTGAAAAAAAATAAAATAAGAAGAAAAGGTCGAAATCTTAAATTAATAAATAACTGAAATAAACACGTAACTCAAAAAGAAAAAACTAAAACAGAAAATTAAAAAGGAAAAAAGTTAAACATGATTAACGATGAATATTGTTGTCTCTCATTATCGTATAACCATAACCTCTTCTAATGTTGGTATACTGAATAGTTCATCTTTTTAGGAGCTATATTGGAGTCATTGAGCTTTCAAGTGATTTGATTCAAGTATTAGCGTTGTGAAGCTCTAGTTTGAGAAAGGAAATGAAAACTGAACAATGTAAAACACGAGTTCTAAATGGCAAGAAACTTAAACATCACTAGATGAAAAAACTTTTTAAGGCGATATACTTCCCGAAATTTTGTAGCAATATATCTGTCTTTGTATATGATCATATAGTATAATCTCAGCAACACCCAAGTACATGAGTATGCAAAAACTAAGCATAATATGGCAAACTGCAAGTTAAAAAGACAATCACATATTTTATGCATTGTCAACTAAATGCAATAATGTTACAATCAACTTCATCATTCAAACAATTCTTCACATTCTATCCATATTACACAACCAATTTGACACAACCGGTCCCTATATATATCAAGCCAATTGTTCAAAAACTAACCCGAAAAAGCAAAAACTTGTATAAACAAATAAACCCTCGCCAAAAATGAGAAAAACAAGACCTAATAACACAATCTGATTGATTTTTAAAAATAAATCCCTCGGCAAACCAACTCTAACACTATGCCGCTCATTTGTAAGCTTACATTAAATCCCGCCAACCCACGGTTGTATCATTGCCCGCCTCATTTGTAGAAGCATTTATAACAAACCATTTTACAGTTTCATGGCAAAGGGGTTTCTATAATAACATTATGTTTTTAAATTATTTTATAGCAAACCAGCGAGCATAGCCCCGGGATCTGATGATGAAATTGGTGGAGGAGTTGGTTGAGGTTGTTGAGGCTTGAGAGCTGTAGGAATGCTAACTAAATGTTCCTTGATAAATTCCTTCAACCTGTGTCAACATGTCAAAACGAATATGGGTCAAAGCAGATAATTTATTGGTACCACGGGTTGATCCGGATACTTTTTGTCCACTTTTTAAAATTCTTTTATAAATAATATTCATGATGTTTCAATAACAATCTTATTTTCTTTATATGCATTAAAAACATATTTTTGGGAAAACATACTCAAATGTTAGTGTTGGATCCCCTGATGCGACCGTCATGCGGAGCTGCGTTCTGTCAGCTGGATCAGTTTCAATTCTCACCTGAAAACATACCCACATGTTAAGTTGAATATACTTATTCTAGCGGGGAAAATTAATTAATCACATACAAAAATATATTAACTATTAAGTACAAATAAAAACCGGTGTTAAGATTGCAGAAGGATAAACGAATATATGTACTCACCAGGCATAACATGGCTCGTGTACTTTCAGAATAGAAGGTTGTGCTTGCTACTAAATTACTGGGATTTGGATCCTATAAAAGAACACGACTTTAAGCAAGAAGTGTTTGCCACTATTACCGATTTCAAAAGAGGACATAGTTTGATATCCTATAATATTGTTAAGAGCTTACCAGTCCAGGACAAACCATCAACCTCAAACTGTTTAACAAATTTGCCATTTCTCCCAATGACATCGGTTTCACACCTCTAACCTGTTTGATTTTATAAATGAAAAATTAAATAATTACCTCAAAATGATGTATAGGCAATACACACAGTTATATTAGATTGGAAGTAAATTAAAGCACAATTAATGCATTAAAGTATTAGCATACAAGATGAGTGGGTCAAAACAGGTCGGGTCATGTTGGGTTGACCCATAAATTTTTTGTCCATTTTAAAAAAAATGTTGTTAATTAATGTGGTAATTATGATTATAAAAGCATAATTATAACAATAATAGTCTAATTCTTTGAATTATAACAAATTAGATTGAGGTAAAATGCACAAACCACTTCTTGGAGCTTCAAAGGCGGTATAAGCGGTCTCCATTGGGAGAAAAATTCCTCGGCGGTTACTTGAATAGGCTGAAGAAATTTGCTCAGTACTGCTGGAAGGCGAAGTTTGTTATTGACCTGTGCGTATGTAAAGTATGAAAATGTAAATACTGTTCAATGAATAATACCCAAAAAGGAAAAAGAAAAAAAACAAACATAAGTACATACCAAATAGGTTCCAAACTTGTAGGAGAAGTCAAGAACAGCAACGTCCCTGCTTGGGCGGAGATTTACCACTTCAAGGGGGCATTGAACCTAAAAAAACAACGAAAACCTTTAATAGAACTTGATATTAAAAATATTTAAGATCAAATGCAACGAGCAAATCTGACCTGTGCTCGTGGAGGTATAATATCTGGTACTAGCGAGAGGTCCAATTTCAGATGAGATGGAGATAAGATTACTGCTTGTACAGAATCAAGTGGAGCAGTATTCTTGTTTCCCAAGAAAAGGACAAATCGACCCTGGTGACCTCGCCATTCTGCTTTAATGCCAATCTGCCAATAACGTCCGATAAGAAAAATAACGATGCAAGATTTTTACCTTAAATATCCATTGGAGTGTAGCAAAAACATTCAAATATGAATTACCTGAACGTTGGGATCTTCGTAGAGTACCCCACTATCTTTTAGGCATAAAGCATTAAATCGTTCTGCAACATCTCCTATTGGCTGAGAGAAGCATAAGGCCGGGTTGAAAATTAGATAAAAACCAATAAGGATGAAGTATAAAGAGGTGGCATTTTTTACCCATTTAAAGGGCAGATTCGGGTTATATTTTGTCTCTAATTGGTCAAAAAGCTAAAACTGAAACAATTCGCTGGAAAGGAAACAGGCCAAATGGGCTGAAGTGACGAACGGATCAGAAGACGTTCAAGGTATAATTTTTAATGCATAAAACCTCTTAAATTCAAAAAATTACTACAACTATATTAATCAAATATGACACAGCAAATATTTTTTTTAAACCAGTTTTTTTAATAGAACTTGTGGGTCAAACATAGTTTTGCTTAAACATTTTACTCTAAATACATTTTTACAAAACTAGATTCCTAAAAGTTTATGTGAAAAATAAGAGCAATACTAAATTGGTACTTGGCTATAATATAATGCAAAAATTACACATTCGTAAAACTGTTTGCCCTTTATCTAGTGGACATTTGTGTTGGAACGGAAGGAGGACTTGGATAATGAAGTGTTCCGTATCAACATGAGTACCCAACCCAACATATTTTGACCCGAACCAAAAACTATGAACCCGCTTTGACCTGTTATACAACCAACCCATTTTGCCACTTCTACCGGTGCAAGCAAGGAGACAGTACCTTAACAGTAGACTCCTGGCCTTCAACAGGTGTGAGTGCCAAAGCATCATCTACACCTACTGCACCCTCATGTTCACGAACACTATTATGCTCCAATTGAGCAGATACACCAGGAGGACCTTCAATAGCAAGTGGGCTTAAAAGATCGCCGAGGATATCAGCGTCAGGAGCAGGAGGCTGCGCGTCAACAACGCTCAGAGTCCCGTTGGACTGATTCAACCCCTGTTCAACCGCATTATGGTCCTAAAAAGTAACAAAATTATACAACAGAACCTAAACAGAACTAACTTTCAAGTAAGTAAGATCCGCACCACATCACTTGTGCTAGGGATCATGACCATGCCAAGTTGGCTCCCTTGTGGAACTCCATTTGCAGGACGCTGATCAGTCACCACCAGAGCATTAGACGACTGTTGTTGTGTCCGCAACTTGATAGCACTTAGCTCTGCTGTATCAGTATCAGTGTCTTCGGCTTTTTTAATCAATGAAGACTTTAAAAAACAAACAAAAAGTTATTAACAATCACTTAAGGATCTACTTATGAAACCAAACCATAGATATACCTGGCGCTCTGGGAATTTAGGCATTTCAGCTAATATGTCCATTAGGGCTGCACCTTTTCTACTCAATGCAAAATACTCGACTGCTCTTTGTTGTATCTCAGCATCAATGCAACTTTCATACCTAGTGAGACAAGAATTTGTGTTTGAGAATACTTTAAATTCATGAATAAGCATAAAATGAGTTTTAAGGGATTGTAATCAGACTTATTGTAAACTGCCCAAATTTGATTCTGCAATTCTGGGTCTGCCGGCTGTGAGTGCATCAAAATCTTTGCATATGTTGAAAGAAGAATAGGGATTGTAGGTGTCCTGAATTATCAATAAGCCGGTCACTTAAATAATTGTCCAAAAATATATGGTACAATAGAAAAGTAGATATACGTACGATACGGTAGGAAGCTTTTCATGTATAATGCTAAAAATTTCCTTTGGACTACATCCAGGTCGTCTGGCCAAAAGGTGGCTGTATTCTCCAAGTAGATAAGCACTAACCTGCCCAAGTTCCAACAAATTTAAGTATTTTTTAAATTTATTTAGAAAATAAATAAATAGAATGAGAGTTTTACATACCTTCACCATTGTTTCATGTATGGCTGGTTTATCAAGATACTCCCTGGCTTTTAATGCTGCATAAGGCTAACGAATTATAGGATAAGAGCGAGTGACACATCTTAGAACATTTGATAAAGTAAAATATATGTTAATCAAATATAATAAATGTAAGATATTAAGGTACCTGAAGATCTTCATTGTTTGTTACAAACTGCACAACACGAAACCATATGTCATCACTGACAAAATCTCCTGCTTTGTCGATCAATTGAAGTATTACATCCACATACCTGAATGAAGTGAACAACTAATATATATAAAAGGATGATTTTCTTTAAAGACTGTTCCATCAGATATTACAGGTAAAACATTAGATGTGATTAACAAGATGGAAAAGCATACCATGATAGATCAGGGGCAAATTTCTCAGCAAGAATGGCAGCTTTTAAAGCCAACTCTTCACGCATTGCAAAATCTGCTGTTGCAAGATACTAAAAACAGAAGTGTGTCAATCTTGACCCATTTACTTATAAACGGATTTTATTCGGGTTCTTTTCTTATTCAAAGTTTTAGATTACCATTTTACGAATGCACTTCTATGACCATACTGTATTTACAACACTGATTAAATAAAAAAGAACCACTTTTTTACCCAAGTCGCCCGACCCACCCATTTTTCCACCTCTACATTAAATTGAACCTATCTTCCAATTAAGTACCTGCAATAATTCTTCAACAATGTCTTTGGCATTCGAGACATCACACATGCCATAAAGCAGATCCAAAGAACGTCTCCGTATACTACATTGTTGGTCAATAAATCACTAAAAAAATGTAATAAAATTAAAACTGACAAAAGAAAAGCAATCAAGTCTAACCTGATGTCAGGATCTTTCAATGAGGTGATGATTTGTGCTTGATGTCTTTTAATTATCTCATGAACATCTGTAACCATCAACATGCGAGTCATATTTTCCTACATGATCCATTTTCACCAGTTATCGCCATCAGATTGTACAAAAAAGATAAAACATGATACAATTTCTGTCTTTATACCAAAATAACTTACCAGACCCAAATACCGTATATTTGGCTCGCGCACAGCTATAAATTTCCCAAGAAGTGCCACACATTGAGACATCATCTCCTTCTCAGAATCAAGATGCATGACCTGTCAGTGACAGTGGATCGTTAAGCCATAATAAGCTTAAATAAACTCAATAAAATTAATCAAATTAAATTTGTTTTAGGTGTTTAGATGCGGAAACAAGAGCTTACGAGAGCAAGAGCTTCAAATAAAACAGCATGAGAAGCATTGTTCTTATTAACATTTTTCACTACATCTGTTCCCATGAGTATTCGTTGAAGAACCTGACCATCACAAAGTAGATTTATCAGTGCTATCATATTCATATCTACCACTTGAGTTATTAAAGATTTTGATTTTCTACAAACTATACCTCAAACAATGCTCTTCTTATACTTGGGTCTTCAACAATTGGAAAATACTGTAGTGCCCTCATTGTTTTCACCTGCACGAACCAAAATATTAAAAGAATTGAAAATGTCATATAAATCAACCCGTGATTTCTTATTGATGGAAAGAAGTTGAAGAAAAAGAGACACAAACCTGAAGCCATGGAGACGGAATACCGTAATATGTGTATTCTTGTGGAATATCTTGATTTCTAGCAAGCCGTTCCATGATTTTAACACATTTTGGAAGACAACTCCAATATGCTTCGTGGTTATTGGCCACTAATGCAACAAATAGACTCATCGAAGATGTCAAAACACCAAGATCACGTTCATCTAATAGTTGTGCCATCCTATCTGACCTGAAATTCGAACCACATACTACAATCAGTGAGAAAACTAAAAGACGTCAAAAGGTAGTAGAGGCGGCAAGAGAAACGATGAGTGCATTAGGTAACGGGTCAAAAAGGAGCGGGGTGGTCTGAAGCACTACTACTTTTTAAGTCCATTTCCTTAGTGGAAAAAAGATTGCATAAATATGATTACGAAAAATCTTGGACTAAAAACAGGAGGTTGTTTGCACTAAAGTAGACTTCGGGTGACTTTCAAGCATATGACCCGTTCACCTTTTAGCTATTTTTTTTATTTGACCGTTTGAAAGTTTTATTTAAAAGAAAACACAACAATAATTGAGACATTCACACACAAATAAAATGGGTTAAAATGCCACCTCTAGGAGTAGTAATTATAGAAACTAGCATACCAGCCATCTACATTCACAACATCAGAATTTTTCCTGAAAAGTCTTAGTAGACATAACGCTGCTTTCTTTCTCACTAGTGGTCTGCAACTACTTGAAAGCTGAGATAAACAGAGTAACTAAGTAATTCTGGAGTTCTTATTAAAATACAATTAAATTCCACGTGTATTTTTCAACTTACAAGCAACTTCTGAACATCAGGCGCTAGAGATTCGGCAAAATCTCTACCACCAATATTCCCAACCTGTAAGAGAACTAAAATTTTTACTTAAAATGAAAAACAATAAAAAAAATCTCTATTTGTTAAATTACACATTTACAATAAGAAAATATTGAGATAATAAAGATTATTATGCTACTAAATCCATACCAGTGTCAATGCCAGGCACTGAAAAGTTTCATTGCGACCGATTATATCATTACGGACTGCATTAATTGCCAATCTCAAAAAATCATGATTCTCATTGAGTAAGCATGATGTCACTATATACCCAACCTGCGGAGGAGTAACGTTATAGAGGTTAAATATGAGTACTCAGAGTTAAGTAAAATTAACTAAAACATTCATACATATGAGGAGATATGTACTATACCTGTTTTTCTGGATATTTCGGGGCAGATATTAAGGAAACTGCTTCCATGTGACCAAAGTCTACATCATATCCTAGCATATATATGTATAGCATCTTCCAGACATATTTTTTCTTTTCATATGGCGACAAACCCTGTGAGAAGAACAAGCAGATCATTGACCAATGACATGCCACAATGTAAAAGTCAAAGTAATGTCCAGAGTCCAGACTATAAAGATTCTTTTGCACGAATCTATTATTATGATTCCAGGACTTGAACCCTATCTGGGGTTTAATAGATTCATCGCATGATCTCATTTAGAGAGAGTGTTCACTTTCTATGTTTAGCCAAAATGAATCATACCAATAGGTTTTTTAGTAAAGGAAAGTATATATTCCTAGATAGATATGCGACAGCTTATACAAATATTTCTACATCCATTTAAGGAAAGAATATAAAGAAAATGTATTACTGCATGACTTGGAACTAGGAAATTTGAAGATTAGAATGTTTAATGTCCTGTAATACGTTGGTTTGTCAACTAGGGTACATAAGTCATAGCCTTTCTTTTTCAGACTCACTAGATAAAACTTAAACAGAAATTGCAGAAATTATTCGATTAGGTTAACTTTACCGTGAACACTTCTCGAAAGCCTCCTCTTAGAGACATTGGTTTATATTAGAATAAGAAGAAGCGATATATCGATTTTTGCACCTTACCGCATATTTATTCATTTACCCTGGTTTAGAACCTACGCTAGCTGTGTTGGCTAGGCACATTGCTCGTAGATTATAATTTACTCCGTAAAGTTCGGCTAAGTTATTCATTTACCCTGGTTTAGAACCTACCCTAGGTGTGTTGGCTAGGCCCATTGCTCTTGTATTATAAGTTACTCCATAAAGTTCCGCTAAGTTACTGCCAGGCATGTTATATGTGTATAAGATTATATCTCCTTATAGTCGCCAATTGATGCAGCATCACCATTCTTAAACGATGCATCAAGAAGTTTTGAACATATGAAGTATCGATAAAACCATATCGAGTAATAAGCCTATTTTAACTCCTCGATTCTTAAACAGTTACCTTATTAATATCCTCATTCCTAATCTCATGTGGCTGCATGAACATCTAATAGTTCAAAGTTTAACATCCATCAAAAAGGTCGGAATTAAGAGCATGCAATACCCCAATCCATATTGCAGGTTCATCCATCATGACAATTACTCAAATTTCCATCGTTACAAAATATAGCCTGTTTAATAAAGGCAATCTTAGCACGATTCAAGATCAAATGCTACTATAGATCGTATCCTTATGAACCACAATCAATATCGTTACTACTTTGTAACAATGACTCTGTGGCAAACTAACATAATCTATAAATATCAAATCAAAGTGGTCATTGTTGCTATTTTCTCGGAATATAAGTAATATAAACATTTTTATCGATCTATATATCACCTATTCAGTAATCGTCGCAGTTCCAAAGGAATGAAAAGCAAAATTCTTAGGTTCTTCCGCAACTCTCATTTCAACAATTTTACGCTAATATCACTGCCTTTTTTCCGTTATTTCATTACAACATTGCATCCCTAGTCCCTCTCCTACTCTCCTCTACAAGTTTTTTAGCTCTCTAACAAACGGTACAAACAAGAGTTTGTTTAATAAAGGCAAATCTTAGCACGATTTAAGATCAAATACTAATATAGATCTTATCCTTATAAACCACAATCAATATCATTCCGACTTTGTAGCAATGACTTAGTGACAAAACCTTATAGCTTGGCCAAAGGAAATTTTGCAATTATATCAAATCAAATCAAAGTGGTATATAATACATTCTCGTAACAGAAGTATAAATAAACCTCCTTATCAATGGATCACCTATTCACTACTCATCACAGATCCAAAGAAATAAAGAGCACTCTAAACTATTTACGTGAATCGCTGCGTTTTTTTGGCTAGACAAACAAACCTAAAACTCCTAATTCAGTTTTCCATAACTACATTGCAACCGTAATCCTACTCTCCTCTACAAGGTTATCTCAGCTCTCTAATGTCCTTATCCAAATTTAGAATTACTCAATTTCGAGTCAAATCGAAGTCATATCCTAACCTATAAACTCATATCACATCAAAATTAAACCTAATAAACAAAATAACAATATTCAACAAATTCAAAACCCTAAACTAACTAACTAACCTTTTCATTTTTAAAGCGAGTACGGATATTGCCAAGCTCCTTATCAACACGGAGCCGTTCCAGTTCCTTATTCCTGCAATTACGTACATCAGAAATGAAAACGGAAAGTCCTCTCATACCAGACAACGCCATATTTTCCGGCGAAAATTGCGGTCAACAGTTCAGATCGTAGCCGTTAGTTTGATTAACGGAATTAGGAATTAGCTACTCCGATTGTGATCAACTGATGATGAAATTCAGTTAGGGTTTGTAACTGGAGTGAAAAAGTGTGATCTAGAGAGAGAAGACGGAAATGGACTGGAATAGCCGTCGGCGGGTGAGAAAGACGACTTTTTCTATTTTACTTTTTTATTTTTTATTTTTTTTGGAAATTTTAATTTGAAATTTAATTTTATTAAATGTGTTTTTGAGCATCATTATTACATATCGTTTTCCAGCTGTGTGTGATGTTTTTTTTGTCATTATTTTAATTTTTTTATTTATTTAACGTTTTCTTAAAAAAAAACAAGAACTTAAATACTTTTAATATATTGATATTAAAATTTTAAGTAGTTAAAAGTAAATATTATTACATTGACAGATTTGTTAAATATTTGAAGTTATGTTTATAAACGTTAAGATATTATATATTTAAGTTTATATATAAGAATTTACAAAGTGGCAGAAGGCAGGCGGACAAGTTTAAAAAACTATATTTAAAATATATATGGTCAAAATAAGTGTTTATGTTTTCAAATAGTCGTTGTTAAAATAAAAAAATTACACTATTTTATAAGAAAATTAACATAGTTATGAAAGTTAAGTTTAATGATTAACCCGAAAAACAAAAAAGCTTATTAATATTCCATTTGGATTTGATGTAAACCAATTATAGTTACTAGCTTATCTCCCGTGTGATACACGGTGATTGTAAAAAAAATTATGATTAAAAACAGATCTCAAACTTCTATTCAAATACCAACCATAACAGTCCGTGATTAACTAAAAAAGTTATGATAAAATAATAGATCTCAAACTTCTATTCAAATACCAACCGTTTTCAAAAATTTGGATAGTTTTTCTGAAACGTCAATCTAGGGCTTATCAAAAAAGAAGCTTAATCAAGAACACTTGAAGAAAAGATTTGAACTTTTTCCAAGAAAAAACAATTTAGAATCTCAAAGATTTAGCCCACTAAGATATTTTTAGGCTTTTTAAATCAAAGTCTGCATTCTTTTTTTTCACTTCATTTAATTAAATTTTATTTGAAAAATCTATAAAAATAACACTTCATCTCATGACATCATCATGGAAATGTGAACAACCTAAGAGAGTGACACCTCAGCAAAATGAGGTCAGCCACATCTCCCATTTATTAGATATAAAAGATTACATGTATATAAAAGTAAATGTTTCATTTAGATATAAATATAAAGTTGACAAGTATTTGCCTTTTCTTTCATTTATGATTTCAAAGTTTGTTTTAATATAATTTAAATAATTTAAAAGAAAAGGAATAAGCATGAAAATAGAAAAGGCAAAATACTTTTTGTGACTTTATCCTCAACTAGAGTCTCTTTGATTTTTCAAAATAGAAATGCAACATCATTAAACACTCATATTATTCTAGAAAAGTATTTAATTGATAAATATATTTATATACTCTTTTATCTAAATATACATTATGATTTCATTTGTAATAAAAACACTATGTAAACATACAATTTGAACATAAAAAGATTGTGAAAATTAAAAAAAGTTGTTATTCTACAATGTTTTTCAAAAACATATGGATTGCCATTTTCATGTGCAAACAAAAGAACATCGTCGTTTCTTAGAACATGATATTACAATTATAACATTTATTTGTCTAAAGCATTAACTATTCTTCGATGCTGTTATGTATGATTGTTAATCGGGTCAATTGGATTGAACAATTGCTTTTAAAAGAAACATAAATAAATAATCCGACCTTAATAAGCTTTCGGGTTTCAGTTTACGGTCTAAATGGTGTCCGTAAACCCATAATGGACCATTATATCGCAGCCCAAAAATAGTAGGAGTATTTATTTTCAAGGAGCCCAATTAGTTGAAGTTAAGTGCAGCCCGAAAGTAATAAGTAATAACAACCCAAATACTAAAAGTTTATTGTCTAATTGTTATGAAGCAAGTTAAGCAAATCTTGTATGCTTCGAATGTGATCATAAGTCATAACTTGTTAAGCGTCGAATGCAAAATAAAATGAAGTCGAAAGAGCAGTCGACTTGGAGTTCATAATGTAGCATAAAATTGTGAAATGAATATCCACAAATTAGTCCATTAATAGCATATGCACTAAATTTGATTAACTAGCATATACACCAATCGAACCTAACTAATACCAAAATACAGCAATTGAAGCTTATCGTCTTTGTAACATGTCGATCTCTACTCACTATATAAACCGTCACTCTTTCAATTTATTATTCGGTGAGCTATATGTATGTAACACAATAAAGAACTCGATTTACTGTAATATTTCCCTGCATAAGTACGATTTTACGATTGTATAGATTACCTTATTGAAAGATAAGGTCTTTTATATACCAAAAGCAGAGTAGATAAACCAGCTTTACAAACATGTACCCAAATATATCAAGGAGAACATGTTCTTATATGAGACACTCATTTTTCCCTATCTCGAGTAGTCTTCCCATTCATATCTTAGCCGAACACAAATATATCATTAACGGAATATGGTGAAAGAAAAACAAGAGTAACGTATCGCACATCCAAACAAAAGTAGATCAAAGATATTCGACAAACAAAAATACATTAAAACTGGTTTTTAGGCCTTCCTCGTTTTATTTATTCTCGAGTATGTAATGATTATTCATCATCGAAATGGAAACACTTGGCTTATGAAAAGTAAGACCTAATATGCCCAAGAATAAGCTAAACACAAACGCCCTTAACACATATAGTTGTTAATACAACCAGATTTTATCATTTTATCAAGTGGGAATATATAACAATTTTAAACCTTAAAATTCAAAACAAGTCTTTAGGAGATCGATGATATGTTTGAGGGTCTTGTTTCAAGTGTTTTTTCGTACTCTTCTACAGATTTGAAGAGCTCTGAAATGTTTCCTTTACCGAAACCACCACATCCTGGCTTTTGATACATTTCATCGCTATCGTCCACTAACATACACCCGATTCTCTGGATTATCTCTATGAATATGGTTGGCCTGCTCAAAACCGAAAACAACTAACATATTAATACTAGTTTGCCATTGATGCACAAGTGAGAAACTTGTGCATCAAAATTCCGTTGCATTTAAAAGGAGTAGTAATAAATCGTACAATTTTTATTTATATTTTGAGTTCTTACTGGAACCATCGCGTATATATGTACTAAATACCTGTCACCCAAAGGCTTGGTGAAAATTTGAAGCAAAGTGCCTTCATGATCTCTATCAACCAGAATTCCCAACTCTTCACACTCGTTGATTTTCTTATCGTTGAGTACATCTCCAGCCCTCTTCTTCAAATTCCGGTAGTACGTTGGTGGCGGTGGAGGCATAAACTCAAACCCACCACCACAACCTTCGCACCGTCGTTTCATTTCTCTCAAAGTATAAAATATATCTTTAGTTTCAAGCGCTAAATGTTGAACTCCGGGGCCTTCATTATGGTCTAAAAATGTCTCTATTTGACTCCTTCTCCTTGTCCCATAAACTGGCTCGTTTATCCCAAGTATAACCGTTTCGTTATTGGATGCTAAGATTGTCGAGTTTAATCCACTTTCGTGTGTCCCGACTTCTTTGGAAGTGAATTCTGTGAGGTTGTGGAATCCGGTGAATGATTTTATGTAGTTGATTATGGGAGAGAGGTTTGGGACGTTGTTTGCGATGTGGTCAAGACGACGGATACCAAAGTCGTGGTGGAATGATGAATTTGTTTTGATTGGTTCGAATCCAGGTAAGAAAGTGGAGGTGGGGTTTTTGTAACTGATGTAGCGTAAAATGACATCGCTGTAGAGTTGAATTTCGGCGAGAATGACTGAGTTTTTGGGTTCGCCGAGGGTGATGGGAGGCGAGGATGGTCTGGCGCCGTGGGAAATACTTATGAGGTAGGCTAGCTCAGCGTCTTCGACCTTGTTAAGATTTCAAGTTTTTTTAGTTATTTTTTTTGGAAACGGCAAATGATAGTATATCGGAGCCTACTCGTAATATTCCAACGAGCACCCCAGGTTCGAGCTCCGCAAAGCGGGCAAACCCAGCCCCCACGGGGGTCTCCAGGGGAAAATTACCTCAGTCCACATGGGTATAAAACCCGGTGCATCACAACCAGCTAGGCCGGAGATCATTTGCAGTTTTTTTAGTTATTAAAACTGTTTATGAGTAGTCTCGAGGATTTATTTACGAGTGTAATAAAAAGGATCTGGTTAGACATAAAATAGTTACTCTTAAATTTGTAAATACATTTGTCTGTATCTATTTATTTAACTTTATTAGTCGTGTATACTTGAGACAAAGATAACATACCTCAATGGCAATTGCGCGAACAGCGAGTCCATGTGATGCAGTAAAGGCACGACAAGAAGAGTGAGAGAAGGTAGGGATGGTGGCCGTGGTAGAGATGCTTGCGGAATAAGGGGCAGTGAAGAGGAAGAGAAGTTGATCAGAACGGAGAAGGTAAGATGCATGGGTTGTGTTTCCAGTCGACAAATCAGATTTGGCTACAATGGGCATGCCGAGAGCCCATGAGAATCGATGAGAGGTCGTGGTAGCATCAGAGCACCAGAACTCGACATGATGGAACCTCGTAACAGAAAACTTGTCCGACATTGGATTGGGTCGAATAAGATTGCCATTAACAAGTTCATGTTCTTTTTCCATGTATAATGAACTCAAATGCCGTTTTGAGCAATGGTTAATTTAGCTTTCTTATAGTAAGATACATCGATCAACAATTGAGGTAACTTTATCATACAATTATTAGCCCTCGAATAAAAATATTTGGATCAATACTATTATTATAAGATATTGAATATTGGTTCAATTTTAACAATTAAAATATCGCTTTATTATAATTAAGAAATAGCATATCATGTTACTCTATAAATAATTATACATTTATAAAAAATTATAAGAATGTGATAACAAATCACAAGTACAAAAATACAACATATATTTTCAATAAAATAAAATCTATAAACACAGAAAGTGACGAACTTTGCCCTATCTCATCACATCGTTCAAGTCAACATTCAACTATCACCATTCAGTTACTTATTGACGAAAAGAAAGGGGACCGAAAGGTGTTCGACCCACTCCAATAACACAAATTTATATAATCTCAAGACCCTGTTGATGGGTCCCACATATTCCATCTAATAATAACGTTGGGTGTGAACAAATATTAAACCTAAAAACTAGTGTTGTATAAATAAAGTCCCGTCGAGAACACCACACATGAGTGGTAGATGAGTGTGGAGTGGGCAAGAAACCATGACTTGCGTTATATTACACCACTATGTGTGCTCTAAGCCTCTAAGTACATTTTATTAGATTTTTCAAATTCGTCATTTTTTTTTATCGACAATCTTAATTTAAAAGTTAAAGACACAATACATAGCCGGTGTGATCATGAATGTTGTTCTTTGACGAGAATAATACCAACAAAACTCATAAGTAACAGTAAACTCAAGACATATTATGAACTCGCTGACGATGTAAGTTTGTTGTTCCGTCTTGAAGAATAAAAAACAGAAGCAAACTAAGATGTTAATATGAAATTTGATGAGCAACAACTTTGTAATTACCAAGTTCATTCATCAGAGCTCCAGAACTCAACCTGATGGAACCTCTTAACAAAGAACCCATGTATAATGAACTCAAATGTGTTTTGAGCAATGGTTAATTTAGCTATCTTTGATAGTGATGCATAGTTACATAATCTGAGTCTAATACGGAGTAATTATATTCATAGTACTTAATTTGGTGTATCGTTTTTGAAGTCCACATAGAAAATGAGAATCAGATCTATAATTATTTTTTTCATTGGAATATAGTTTTAGTGCCAACTCACTACCTCTTATTACTTCATATCCAATTAAAGGATATGATTAATCAAGGAGAATGATAATCTAACCTCGTATGTAAATATTTAATAAATAATTGTGCCTAGAGAAAAATGATCTTCCATGTGACAAAATCACAGGTAAAAAATGCTTTCCCACCTATGTTGAGTTAACATATTAAGAAAATAATTTATGTGCATAATAAGAGATCGAGACAAGCAGGGACGGAGACACTTGCCCATAATAAAAAAAATTCGTAATATAAAAATGATTATGTTTATACCTCTTATTACTTCATATCCAATTAAAGGATATGATTAATCAAGGAGAATGATAATCTAATCTCGTATGCAAATGTTTTAATAAATAATTGTGTCTAGAGAAAAATGATCTCCATGTGGCAAAATCACAAATAAAGATGTTTTTCCACCTATGTTGAGTGATGACGTACCATCGGTGGCCGATAGAAGTCTATCGGCCAAACCGATGGTACGCCGAAAGATCTTTTAACTGGGCACAATCTCTAAGAAAAGGAATCTAAACAACACCTATTATCCGAAGAGCATCCTAAGGACCATAAGGCCGAAGGATGACTTCTCGACAGAAAGTACAATACTTCGCAATACCTCTAGGATAAACAAGGTATTATACTTAGAGCATGTTATTATCCGAAACTCAAAATCTATAAATACCAAGCTCACTCTTCACTTCAAGGGTAACGTTCACAAATATTCTATACTTTTACTTTATATCTTTACTCTTACTCTTCGTAAACTTACTCTTACGCCCGAGGTAAACCAGGGGATCATCCCCGCTCCGTTTACTCGTGTGTTTACCTGCTTGTGCAGATAGTTCGAGATCGAAGATAAGAACTAGGCTGAAGGTCTTCTTCGGATCATCTCTTTCGGATCCGAACCTTCTACCCAGTTGTACTTGTGATATTCCGGTGTCGCAACATTTGGCGCCATCCGTGGGACCTACATGGCTTCTACAGGACCATACACGCCTTTTATCGGTAGTTCCTCAGGAAATAATATGCAACCGATAATTGAAGACGAGACTCCGGGGAATAATCAGACTCATGTAGAGACCGGTACGGGGATCTCTGAGGAGTTCCTGGAAAAGAATTACAATGCACTTAAAGCCATGCTGGAAGAGCATGAGCGGAAGAAGAAGAAAGATCATACCCGGAAGACTCCTCCGGTAGTCCGGAAGATCCACTATGCGAGTGAATCGGAGCGAGAAGATAGTGACGATGAGGAAGATCTGAACCTCCCCTATCAGTCAGACTTTGCTTCTAAGTTCACTCGAAGAATCTCTACGTTCAAAATGCCTCGAAAGGTGAAGATGCCTAGCATCGTGCGCACCTATGACGGAAGTGGTGACCCGGATGATCATTTGGCCATTTTCTCTGGCGCGGCAGATACCGAGGGTTGGCCGATGCCGATCTGGTGCCGAATGTTCGCCCAGACTTTCGTGGGGCCTGCTAGAATATGGTTCGGCGAGTTGCCGGAAGAGGGTATTGATAATTTCAAAGACATGAAAAAGAAGTTCGAACTTTACTTTATGCAACAACGAAGATACACTCGAGGCCCGACAGACATTGCTAAAATCAAACAGAAGGAAAATGAAAGTCTCCAAGACTTTGTAGAAAGATGGAAGCGGGAACTCCTGCAGATTAAAGGAGGAGACGATATGTTAAAAGTTTCGGGGTTCATGGAAGGGATCCGGATACCGGCTCTCATCGCAAAGCTCAACGCCAGGGTACCCGAGACAGTGGATGAAATGATGGAACGCGTGAAGAGGTTCCTCAATGGGAAGGAAGCCTCAAGACAATACTTGGAATCCAGTACAGCTGCATCCCGAAAGGGATCGAAAACAGTCTTTCCACCAGCAAGTCCTCCATGGAGACCTTCCCCAAACAGAAAAAGCTTTTCTCCCGGCAGTCATGAAAGAAGGTTCGGACGAGGACCTGTCCGAACATCTCCTTTCGTTTCTTCCGGAGAATCCCGGAGGCAAGTCAGCTTCACGGAACTGAGTAAGACCCCTAGCGAAGTTTTCGCCACAGAAAAAGGAAGAGTACACTTTACTGCTCCGGCCCCCTTAGTAGGAACTCCAGATAAGAGGTTCCTTGATCGATGGTGTGAATTCCATCAGGACAAGGGACACTACACGAACGACTGCTTTCAGTTAAAGAAGCAGATTGAGGAGGCCGTAAGAACTGGTCAGCTGAACCATCTCATGGAAGGAATCAAGTTAGGAGGTCAAAAGAAGCAAGGACCGCAATACCCCGGAAAGGGGAAAGGGAAGGAGATACAAATGGTCTTTTGTGAAGGAGAAAGTAGTGGACGCCGGGAGGAAAGAACGGAACCCTGGATGATACATGAGATGTCTTTTCCTCCGGTAGGCATCGCTGAAAGAACCACCGACCCAATGGTCGTGGTAGGGGACATTGGAAACCAGACAGTACACAGGATCTACATCGACAATGGAAGTGCTTCAGAAATACTTTTTGAACAATGCTTTTTGAAGCTAGATCCTGAAGTACAAAAAAGGATGGAGAGATGCTCTCAGTACTTGATCGGTTTTTCCGGAGAAGCAGTGAAACCGATAGGACAAATCCGGTTACCCCTCACCATCGGAAATGACGAAAAGTTCCGGACAGTTGATATTGATTTCCTAGTAGTTCGGGCCAGCTCTCCATACAATGTCATTATTGGAAGGCCCGGAATAGCCAAGCTCGGAGCTATTGTGTCGACAGCACACTCCCTCATGAAATTCCCTACTCCCGGAGGAATTGTTGAAATTCGTCCGGAGGCTCATAAAGTATTGGAATGTCAAAAAATTGAGAAGATATTGCGGAAGGAAGAAGAAGAGGTCAAGTTGGGAAAGGTTATCATTCATCCGGACCATCCGGAGCAAACTGTAACGATTGGAGACACCTTCACTCGAGAAGGCAAAGAAAAACTCATCACGCTCCTCCGACAAAGTAGAGATGTCTTTGCTTGGAAACCCTCGGATATGACGGGAGTGCCAAGAGGGTTAGCCGAACATAAGCTAACCATTCAGAAAGGAAAGAGTCCCATAGTCCAGAAGAAACGAGGTCTAGCGCCTGATCGAAGCAGGGCAGCTTGTGAAGAGGTTAAACAGTTGACCGAGGCTGGAATCCTTCGCGAGGTTCGGTACCGAACCTGGGTAGCCAATCCAGTCATGATTCGGAAAAGTGATAATACATAGAGAATGTGTGTTGACTTCAAAGACCTCAATGACGCTTGCCCGAAAGACGCGTATCCACTACCGGAGATAGATTTAAAAGTAGAAGCGTTGGTAGGTTTCCGATTCAAATGCTTCTTAGACGCATACAAAGGTTACCACCAGATACAAATGGCTAAAGAAGATGAGGACAAGACAGCTTTTCACACTGATATGGGAGTTTTCTGTTACCGAAAGATGCCTTTCGGTCTCAAGAACGCTGGAGCAACTTATCAGAGGTTAATAGACAAGGCTTTTTCGGAACAGATCGGAAGGAATCTGGAAGCATACGTTGATGACCTAGTTATAAAATCCACATCGGAAGAAATGATGATTCAAGATATCCGGGAAACATTTGCTAATCTCCGGAGAATCAACATGAAGCTTAACCCGAAGAAATGTTCTTTCGGGATGGAAGAAGGAAAGTTCTTGGGTCACATCGTCACTCCAAATAGTATCAAGGTAAATCCGGAAAAGATTCGAGATCTGGAAGGACTATCGTCGCCCAAGACGATGAAGGAGGTCCAAAGCCTAAACGGCAAGGTTATAGCCCTAGGGCGATATCTCGCAAAGTCTGCTGAAAGATCATTACCAATCTTTCGAACCTTGAAAAATTGTGTCAAGAAAGGAGATTTCAAGTGGACATCAGAAGCTGAAGAAGCCCTACAGGGGATAAAGAAGTTTGTACTAGCGCTTCCCACTCTCACAGCGCCGAAGGAAGGAGAAACCTTGATCCTATACTTATCAGCAACGGCCGAAGTCATTAGTTCGGCTCTACTGGCTGAAAAAAAAGGAGAGCAAATGCCTATCTATTTTGTTAGCAAGGTGCTACAGGGTCCTGAAAACAACTACACCCAAATAGAGAAGATAGCGTTAGCTTTGGTTTATACATCCCGAAGGTTGAAGAGATACTTTCAAGCCCATAGCATCCGAGTGATTACCGATCAACCCTTAAAGCAAATCTTAAGGAATGTGGAAACAGCTGGAAGACTTACAAAGTGGGCCATTGAATTGGGAAGCTATGATATAGAATACATCCCCAGGACGTCTATCAAAGGACAAGTGCTAGCAGATTTCTTAACTGAAATTCCCGATCAGGTAGTACCCAAAGATACCACTCCGATAGAAACAAATGATGAGCAACCCATAAACAACAAGAAGAGGAAAAGACCGGAGGAATCCGATGTGAAAAGAAAGAGTCCGAAGAAGGACCAAGTTGAAGCTTGGAGTTTGTTCACTGATGGTTCCTCTAGTTCAGAAGGTTCGGGAGCAGGGATTCTTCTTACTAGCCCAGAGGGGAGAGAGTTCTCATTTTCCATTCGTTTTGGTTTTGATAACACAAATAATGAATCTGAGTACGAAGCTCTGCTGGCCGGACTACAAAAAGCGAAAGAAAAAGGAGTGGAACACCTGAAGGTTAAGGTAGACTCAAAGTTGGTGGCCAATCAAATCAACGAAACTTATGAAGCAAAGGAGGACCGAATGAACAAGTATAAGGAGAAGGCAAAAAACTTGATGGCCACCTTCCGATCATGCACAATTGAACAGGTCCCCCGAACAAAGAACAAGGTTGCTGACACTTTGAGTAAGTTGGCGTCTATAGCTTTCGGACACACCACGATGGAAATAATGGTGGAAAAGCAAGACCTACGGGCCATAGCGGGTCCAAAGGAAACTCTAATGATTGTGGAAGACGAAGGAGTCACCTGGATGACACCAATAATGAGGTTCTTACAAGAAGGAATCTTATCACACGACTCGAAAGAAGCCCGAAAAATCCGAATGAAGGCACCGAACTACATAATGAAAGGTACCACTCTTTACCGCAAAAACCCATTTTCACCATTACTTCGTTGTTTAGGACCATTGCAGGCCAATTATGTGGTCCGGGAAATGCATGAGGGAGCATGTGGCATGCATGCCGGACCACGAAGCATGGTCTCTAAAATCATGGGATTGGGATACTTCTGGCCAACTATGCACTTTGATGGGGAGCATGTGGCATGCATGCCGGACCACGAAGCATGGTCTCTAAAATCATGGGATTGGGATACTTCTGGCCAACTATGCACTTTGATGCCATTGAACTAATCCGAAGGTGCGATGCTTGCCAAATTCATGCACCCATTCCAAGACTCCCCAAACACAACTTAGTCTCCATACTATCGGCATGGCCCTTCCAAAAGTGGGGTATCGATATTGTGGGAAAATTTCCAACGGGAACAGGGGGAATGAAATTTCTTATCGTGGCAGTAGACTACTTCACAAAGTGGGTCGAGGCAAAACCAGTCGTCCGGATCACGGGGAAGCAAGTACAGAAATTTGTATGGGAAAACATCGTCTGCAGGTTCGGATTGCCGAATGAGTTAATTTCAGACAATGGTAAACAATTTTCGGACAACCCGCTACGGCGATGGTGCAGTGAACTGAGGATCAAACAAACTTTCACTTCAGTAGCGCACCCACAGAGCAATGGCCAAGTCGAAAGAATCAACAGAAGCATCGGGGAGGGAATAAAGGCAAGACTAGGCAGGGAAGGAACGGACTGGGTGGACCAAATACCCCATGTACTATGGGCGCATCGAACCACCCAGAAAACGAGCACCGGCGAAACCCCTTTCAGCCTAACGTATGGGTCCGAAGCTGTTATACCAGCCGAAATAGGGATGCCAAGTCACCGAGTAACGTCCGGAAATGATCAGACCAACCAAGAGGAAATCCGGCTCAATCTGGTGCTGCTGGAAGAGCGAAGAAATGCAGCGGCAGTTAGAGAGGCCGAATACAAGGAAAAACTCGAAGAAACCTACAACAGGAAAGTGAGAAAGCTGGTGCTGAAAGAAGGAGACTTGGTTCTCCGAAAGAACGAAGCGAGTCGGCAGGAAAGCGAAGGTAAACTGGGGCCAAAATGGGAAGGTCCATACAAGGTGGTCAAAGATATGGGCAACGGCGCCTACAAGCTGGAAGACATGACCGGCGCACCCATACCCAGAACATGGAATGCCATGAACCTTCGAAAGTATTATAGTTAGCCAACTATGAGTAATGTAATCTTTTTTCATTTTTTATCAATATGAATGAAAGGCCCTCGTAGCCAATTATTCCCTTCATTTTACTATTAGCACTATTCGAATGAATGTTCGTAACGCTTGACGAAGTGTTTGAACATACAATTAATTCAGATAGTCTAAGAAAAAATAAGGATGAGACTTCACAATTATTGAGCCTAACCTCAATAAGTATCGGACCTAACTCCGAACAAAAATTGAGCCTAACCTCAATAAGCATCGGACCTAACTCCGAAACAAAAATTGAGCCTAACCTCAATAAGCATCGGACCTAACTCCGAACAATTATTGAGCCTAACCTCAATAAGTATCGGACCTAACTCCGAAGGAAAATTGAGCCTAACCTCAATAAACATCGGACCTAACTCCGAACAAAAATTGAGCCTAACCTCAATAAGCATCGGACCTAACTCCGAAACAAAAATTGAGCCTAACCTCAATAAGTATCGGACTCAATTCCGAATAAAAATTTCAAAGAGATTCACGTAAAGCATTTTAACAACACATAAATTATAACAAGTAAAAGATGCAAACGAATCCGGAAATAAAGCAAATAAAGGAAAAATGTATTAATGATAACTTGTTTGTGGTAATATATCTTCACAGGTCAAAGATACATTTCATTACTACATAACAAAAGAAAGATGGATCATAGAAGCTTCACTCCTCATCCGAAGGAGGACCTACAGCAGGCTCAACAGCCTGAAAGTCTTCTATCGGAGAACCATCAGTGGCTGACAAGGCTTCAAGGTATGGATAATTAAGTTTGGAAGCATCAGCTATGGCTTTCTCCAGCTCCGAAGCAGCATCGGCATTAAAGAATGGAGAAGTGGAGGCCTTCTGTCTCAGACGTCCAAGGTTGACACCGGCAACCAAACCATCATGGCACCCAAGTCTGTAATTAAGCATCTGAATGTTTGCCTGGGGACGGGAGTACTCCTGGCTCAAGTATAGCTTCTGTACGACGTGTTTCGGACCCATTGTTACCAACCAACTTCTGTCCGAACGAAGTGCAGCTAACTCCAAATCCTGTTCCCTCAACCGTTCCTCCATGGACCGGAGCACATCACCCTTCATATCACATTGGGCCCGAACCTCGGCCAGGGCAGTTTCATGCTCCGCCTTCAAGCTGGTTATGGCGGTCTGATGTTGGGCATCCATTATGTCCTTCAGCTTGTTCATCTCCATCTGATGCTCACTCCCCAACTTGCGCCTAAGCTCTAAGACAGCGTCCTTAGTAAGACCGGAGGAAGAAGCTTTCAACTTGGTCACCTCTTTTGACAAGCGATGACTTCTCTCCCGGTATTGCTTTTTCCGCTCAAGAGCTTCGGCCAGCTCTTTGTTCGCCAAGGTAAGCTTATCTTCAAGTTCTAGAGCTCGGAATCTATGCTCTGCCGTTTCCCGAGCCGATGATTCCATTCGGCGTCGGAGGTCAGGACCTATTACATTTAAAGAGGCCAGAGCAAAGTCAAACTCACGTCCCGCCTGGACGTTCCCAAGTTTCCCCAAACGAAGAGTTTCAGCCGGGGTAGCAAGATTATCAACCAAATCCCGATTGATCTCATAGGAATCCGCTTGAAAGAGGTCCCCACACTTGATTTTACTAATCGCCGGAACAAAGGATGTTCCGGCCAAAGCAGTATCCAAACCTTCAGACTCTGTCTCTGAATTTTCCTCTTCCGAAGGCACATGGACATCCTCCATACGTTCATCCGCCATTTGATCACCTGAAAGACAATAACTGAGGATCAGTAAGCCATTGAAAGGGAGTTCATAAAAGAAACACATGCAAGAATCAAGTTCATACCTTTCACCCAGATTCGAGTCCGGGCACAAGACCCCGTCAACTCCGAAACAGGAGAAGGTTGAACGATTCCAGAAAAAAGAAAAATACCTTCCGGCTGATCCGCCAAAACTTGTGAAGTCTCAATCGCTAAGTCATCATTCGGTTCCGGTTGAGAAAGAGGGGGAGATATTGGCCGATAGGTCACATTCTCCGGCGACAGACGCCGATACCCTAGATCATCCTGCGCCTGATCCAGCAAAACCCCGACATAAGGCTCCTGTAGAGGTTCGTCAACCAGCTTAGGAGCCACAAACTCCTCATCCATTGGAATAGCCGAAGAAGCCTCTCCTAAAGGACTTCTCACCCGTATTCTTAGCACCAACACTCGGTTCCTCAACAATCGGTTCCGGATTAGAAGTAACAGCTTCAGGTTCAGTATGAGGACCTGTCGGGAAATCATCATCAACTATCAGTTCGAGAACTCTCCTTGTTTCGGAAGAAGTCTCGTAAGAAGGGGGATCAAGATAGCACTCCGTACCATCTAACGAGACACCTCCCTCCTCCGAACTTTCAAGAACAACAAACTTACCCCGGAAGACAGAAGTAGCAACTCCTTTATTTTTCTCCCCAGCTTTTGAAGTATCGGTCTCTTTAGCCGATGGAACCTCAGATTGTTGGCTTTTTCCTTTCTCCTTGATAGTCAAGCCGGTAGCAGAAACAGAAACTTTCTTTTTTTTGCTTGGCACCTCAACTGTCGGTGCAGTCTCTTCCTCCGATTCCCCACCCTCAACATCATCAACTTTTTGACCCTCGGATGATTCCGGAGGAGCAAACCAGTCCGTAGCTTTTCTTTTCCTAGCAACTGCATTTCCCACAGAGGGTGATGTTTTCGCAAACAAAGCACGGAAAAGCAAGGGGATAGTATTATTACCACTCTTTGCCGGATGAACACCACTACCCATGATAGTCCCTGAAGCTGGCTGGATAAAATCCTCATCCGAAGGATGTCTTGTAGCATAGCCTGCTGGAAAGACTGCATCAGCATCAGTGTAGGGGAGAGGAAGTTTGTCAGTAGACATGTGTATCACTCTTGAGTTCATCCGAACCAACCAGGTTTCCTCGCCTTCAGCAATATTGCGGGAAATATACTTAACCGAAGCCCAATCGCTCAGTTGTAGAAAATCTATCAGAGGCAAATCTACAAAAAGAAAGACAAGTTAGATTGGTAATCATCACATAAACACCGGAGGAACAAACTTAAGTACTTAGCGTACCTCGGTCATTCAACTGAAGACAGGGTTTGGAAATGTTTGACGTCCAATATCGGCTTATACCGGCCATCACCAATACATGCTCCGGCAGCGTCCGACACTCAACTTTGTGAGTCGTAAGAGCCGTGACGGCATCATCCGAAACTTCTCCCTGCTTCACCTGCTCATCCGCAACAGACTCATCCTTATGCTTCCATCTAATCCGGATGGGAGCCACACCGGCATTCACAAAGAAGAATTTGGTTTTCCAGTTTTTCCGGCCGGAAGGAGCCCCGGAGGAACAAACAGGATTAGGTTTCCTCCTCTTATCAAAGGTAAACCAGTCACCCGCCTTTCCAAGTTTATAAAACACCCGGAAAAGAGTTACCGAAGGAGTATACCCAAGAGCCCAGCTCTGAACCTCAAAACATGTAAGTCTCAAAGCTCCGAGAGGATTCATCTGGGAAGGGTGAAATTTGAAGTACTCACAAACCTCCAAGAAAAGTCTGGAGAAGGGAAGCCGGAGGTTTGAAAATTCAAACCACTCAGCGTAAACCCCTATCTTACCGGGGGGCGCATCCAGAATAGTGTCGTTGGGACCAGGAAGAGTAGCGCCATAGCCAACACCGATGGCATATTTGTCACAGAGGACATCAAGGTCCTCCTGGGTCAAACTATTGAATGACCTCCGAAGGTTCTCTTTATCCTTTTTCGACATCGCAACAGAACGAGAAGACAAAAAAGCAACGAAAGAAAAATTGAGGAAGGAAAAACACACACAGTTAAAGGTGTAATCGAGAAAACGGTGAGAAAAAAGTTACAAAGGGGGTAAAAAAAGCTATTTATAGGCAAGTGTATGTCAGACGATGGGACGTGCGTCTAATCCCACCGCCTCTCTTGACCAACGGAATAGCGACAAGTGGCATAGGCATTAAATGCAGCAGTTTGAAAACCTTCCCGCCGAAGCTAAAACCCAATTATCCCGCCTAAATAGTCAGACGGTTACAAATTTCCGAAGAAACTCAAGAGAGACACCCCAGTCAACCGAAAGAACAAGTTGAAAGAGTCGAAACACTTTCTTTTTTCTTCTAGTCAAGCATTACATAGTCTTAACTACGTAATACTGGACTAGGGGGGCTGATGACGTACCATCGGTGGCCGATAGAAGTCTATCGGCCAAACCGATGGTACGCCGAAAGATCTTTTAACTGGGCACAATCTCTAAGAAAAGGAATCTAAACAACACCTATTATCCGAAGAGCATCCTAAGGACCATAAGGCCGAAGGATGACTTCTCGACAGAAAGTACAATACTTCGCAATACCTCTAGGATAAACAAGGTATTATACTTAGAGCATGTTATTATCCGAAACTCAAAATCTATAAATACCAAGCTCACTCTTCACTTCAAGGGTAACGTTCACAAATATTCTATACTTTTACTTTATATCTTTACTCTTACTCTTCGTAAACTTACTCTTACGCCCGAGGTAAACCAGGGGATCATCCCCGCTCCGTTTACTCGTGTGTTTACCTGCTTGTGCAGATAGTTCGAGATCGAAGATAAGAACTAGGCTGAAGGTCTTCTTCGGATCATCTCTTTCGGATCCGAACCTTCTACCCAGTTGTACTTGTGATATTCCGGTGTCGCAACATTGAGTTAACATATTTAGAATACAACTTATGTGCATAATAAGAGATCGAAACAAGCAAGGACGGAGCTAGACAATTGCCCATAATAAAAAAAATTTACAAAATAAAAAATAATTATATTTATGCTATTTTTAAAGTTTTGTCCCATAAAAACCAAAAAAATAAACTTTGCATCCACGTAAACATTGAAAATTTATCCACTTGATAAATTTACTTTAGTTTGACTTACGTAAAAAATTTCTTGGCTCCACCCGACAAGTAGCCAAATCAATGGCGTAGATGAAGAGAGTGAAAACACAAAAGACCGCATCACGTATGTAAAGATGGGGTTTTCAAGAAACATTTTTGACCAAATTTCTAGATGAGATCCATATTGATACAAAAGAAAACTTTGCTACCTAAGCTGCATAGAGATCTTAAATACCATGTTGTGTTGATTCAATTTGTAACACCTATATTTAATTCATACATTCCCAATTAGACAAACAAGATCAAATAAATATAAGTAATAAATTATGACACAATATTTTAGACAATATATCTCTAAAAAGAATAGAACACACTCGACCATGGCAGAGGGGGGTTCTACTAGACACAAGCCAACGGAAACTTTTGGTATTAAACCAATTGATCTCTGGTCATACACGGTAAAATAAAGGCAGAGTTCCTTAGTTGTTTCTACTACACTTTATAGAAGTACAAATTCTTTAGCAACTGTGGAACTACTGTTGAGACATGAAATAAAGGTGTATGAAGAAAAGATAACGTTTGTGTATATGATATGATGAGAACGAACCATGAAGATATTAGAAAAAGAACCAAAACAGCAGATGCGGTTCACACCATGAAAATATCCTTTTTTCTTTGTGATTTTAGTTTGTTGCTGGTTTTGCGATTGCTTGCTTGATGGCTTCAGCATATGTCCTGTGTTGATATGTAAGTGTGGATTCCAACAAGTCCCATAGTGATGTCTTTGGATTCCAACCTGAAATTTATGTAAAATAACTTGTAATGAGAATTACAGCATCCCAAATGAAGAGTTCACTTATCATTATTCGTGGTAAAATAATTAAATGTAGTGTACAGATATGAGATAAAAAAAAACATAATTTTAATGATTAAAACATTTAATCTATAGCAAAGTAATTGATATTAAGAATAGATTATAGACGACTAGAAACATATAAGCAAAGATAAAAACGCAAAATTCATACGATAAATCATTATCAAACAGAAGTATAAACTTTTTGGGGTGGTGAAAACTGAATGTGAAGAACAGCTAACTTGCCAAGAGAAATACGGCTCCCCTTTTTACTTTATATTGGAGTTATACGGGAATGGCTTGAAGAATAAAGAATGATTATTACATATTTACATTACAGCTAAAAAGATGTATTTCAATTGAGAGCAAAGAGCTAGAAACATCCAAGTCATTCAAGTTTTGAAGTTTGAAATTTTAAGTATCAGAAATTCATATAAATTGGTTATTCTAACAATTAGTTGAAAATTGAATGCGCAGAACAAATAGAGTGACAACTAAAAATCTTTCAATTAATAAGTTTGCTTATTCTAACATTTAGTTGAAGAAATAATCTAGACTTCAATAAAAGGATAAAATAAAACAAAACAAAAAAAATCTTGGAAATTCATTACTATGGTTTTATCTTAGCTTTCCCAATTTTTTTCAGGACCAAATTTCAGTAAAAATAATCATGTTCTAAGTTCAAGTTTTATACTTATTATCTTCTCTTATAATTCTAAATCGAAAATCAATTGATATTAATTACTATCATCCAAGTAAGTACCATCAAGCCTTCAAGTGAGTTAAAGAGGTAATAGTTTTTCAGCTTACTACATCCTAAAACTTCAACATTAAGATAACTTTAATGTTCCTAAAGTTGCTTTCCACTTCTAAAAGATCTGACAGAGAGCCGTCTTGTTAACTTCTATTTCCATTTTTTTCCCGCCCGGTTTCCTTTCTAGATCCCAAATGCACTCTTCCTTTGGGGAGGAGAGTATTATTAAACATCTATGAGGTTACTTAGATTTGAGCAATGATTAATAAGAGCTATCCAATTTATTTATAGTCTAACGTTCACAGAAGTAAGTTAAGAAAACACAGATGATAAGAGAACCGAACCTAATTGCTTGTTTATGATGGTCATGTCTGGAATTCTCTTATCACTGTCATCATAACCTTCCCCATAAAATTCTTGGGAGCTGACATCGATGGTGGGAGTCTCTATGGAATCTTCTCCACTTACTTTTGAATATACCTGCACAAAGCAAGAGAATATACATAACCATTAGAACAAATATAACAATGGTTTAAACTTTATTAACAGGCTTCCATTTCCTATAATTATTTTCCCTCAAGTACTTATGCAAGTCGAATTTACAAAATGGTATGAGCCTTAGCAGGGTAAAAGAATTACGCACCTGGGTCATCATTTCAGCAAGCTGTCTAACCGTAACTTCATTGTCAGGGTTTCCCACATTGAAGATATGGCCACTAGCTCTGGCCGGATTTTCCTGAGAAGTAGGGCAGAGAAATCAATACCAACACTGATCAAAAACAAGATTTTGCATATGATTATATGTTAAAAGAGAAAAGATTAAACGTACAATCATCAACATAACAGCTTCAATAGCATCCTTGATGTAGATAAAGGTTCTTTGTGATTCACCACCATCAACAAGCTTGAGAGGCTCCCGTCTCAGAAGGTTCTGGGTAGGAAGAATAGCAAAAATAGTTAGCACATAACATTGCAAAATATAAAAGTAAGATTATAAAAATGAAAGGGAAAATATAAACCAACATTGCTAAAACATGCGAGAACCCTTGGAACTCCCTCGCTGGGACCATCAATCCCGGGAATGAAGTCCATCCTGGGGCCAATCCAGTTGAAAGGTCTTACAATGGTGAACTCGAGACCGTTCTCTGCACCCTCAGCTATAAAGAGGAAAAAATAAAGGAAGTTAGAATGTTTGCTACGCTGGTATTAATATAAGGAACAGAGTGTGGATTAAGTTTGCTCACCATAGATTAGCCTCTCGATCAACTGTTTAGCACATGCATACGACCATCTCTGCTTCTCAACTGATCCAAATATGCATGGAGAAGTGTCTTCCTTGAGAATATAGTAAGCAGGATCCTGTATACATTATCAAAAAAAAATTACTTGACTACAATTTGCCTATAAAACCATAAGTAGTAAACCGATTAAAGTGAGCAAAAGTACACAAATAGGAAGGAAACTGTAGATAGATGTAACTATATATCATAGCAAGATACGGTTATAACCTATTAGTATCACTATTAGTCTTAACCTTTCACACACTAGATGACAAAGACAGAAAGAAGCAATTTATTCAACACAAAATAGACAATCTAGGTAACTACATATCATAGTAAGCTCCAGTTATAACCTATTAGAATATCTATACTGCAGCACAAATCTAGAGTAACTACAGTTAAAAAAAATCAGAAAAATGTCAATGCAACTCTCAGCTTAAACAATGATAATTCAGCTTCTTTATCTCTAAGAAATACTGTGCAAGTCTTAACCTCTCAAACACTCAATGAAGATCAAACCTTAAGAGTGTAAAGTGGTCAAAGTTCAGGTAGAAAACTAAAAAGCTGAAGAAATAAAATAGTTCTCACATTTTTTTAAAAAGCTACAGTATACAATATTTACACTGAAACACACACACCAGTTAAACCCTTCAATAAGCTAAAACACATACCATGATAAAATGTACAAAATCTACCAAAATGTCACGATAATACATTTCACTTTATCAGATAAATAACCAACTAGCCGTTCAAAAAAAAAGATAAAAAAAAACCAACTAAAGTTACCTGGCGTAATGGACTATCTTTGGGAAGATAGCTACCGATTGTTTTCCCATATACTTCACAAGTAGAGAAGTGGATGAGCCTCTTGTTGTTCTCTGAGCAGTACTTAACCTATTAAATAGAGGTGACAGAATTCTCCATTAGATATACAGATTATCATAATCGATCCCATTCACACAATTTTGCATCAAAAAATATACAGTCAGACGTATAAGTCAAAGCAATGTAAACGAATCGCAATACATACCACAGGGAGTGCATCAATGAAATTGCTGTAGATCGTGTCAAGAGGACGGGTATTGTAGTCGGCTGGAGTGCAAATAGCTGCCAGATTTATGGTCTGAATACAAAGAGAAAAACAAAAATTGGTCAATGCAGCATAAAAAATAATACTCAAACAGGTCAACATTCATGGATGCAGGATCAAACGACTCCCTAAGCATTAACAATTATAAAAAGTAGCCTTTGCTTAATGTAATATTAACTATCTTACACAATAATAACAAAACAGAATGAAGTAGCAACAACGACTGAAGATATTAACACACTCGAGCATGTGACTGACTACTAAAACCTTGTTTTATACTTCTAAATATTAAACTATTCAGCACAAAAAAATAATAATAAACAAAACAGATCTACAGGATCACTCAACCGACTAAGACTTAATAATTTTTTAGCATATGCCTGTGATCTAATCAACTAATCTACACACTAATCATTTAACAGAATAAAGTCAAAATAACAAATTCTTTATCTCAAGCATGTCAGTATGACATTGACTACTAAAACTCGATTTCCACTTCCAAAATTAAACTATTCAGCACAAATAATAATCCAACCATATCCGCATTCACGAATACAATATTTATACAGTTCATAAGTTTCTATCGTTATCAGCATTTACTTATTGTGTAATCAACTATCACACGTCAATAATTTAACCGAACGAAGTAATAGTAACGAACTTTTAAGATATTAACACATCAACTAACTAATAAAACCTTAGTCTACACTTCCATAAACTGAACAATTCAGCACAAACAGTAATCGAACCAGATTCGCATTCACGAATACAATATTTACACAGTTCACTAAGCTTCTATCAGCATTTGCTTATTGTCTAATCAACTATCAAACGTCAATTTAACCAAATGAAGTAACAGTAACGAATTCTTAAGATATTAACACATCAACTAACTAATAAAACCTCAGTCTACACTTTCATAAATTAAACAATTCAGCACAAACAGTAATCTAACCGGATCTACATTCATAAATACAAAATCACACAATTCTCTACACTTATTTCAAATTTAACTATCAAACACCTTAATCATACATTCCGTTAAGCTATCAACACAATTAAACAAACTAACAGTTAAATAAACAACAACTCTAAACAAAATAAGTGAAGAATATACCAGATCGGAGCACTTAATGAGTCCTTCAAGACGAGAATCATTCTTAATATTCAAGCGGTGAAACTGAATACGACCGGCCCAAGGAAGCGACTCCGGTTCAAGTAGATGCTTAATCTTATCATTATACACATCAACAGCTAAGACAGTATGATTCGTCTCCGACATCAACTTCTCACACAAGTGCGAACCGATAAATCCTCCGGCGCCGATCATGCATATAGTCATCGGTTTTATCGCATTTCCGTCCAGATCTACTCTCGCCGTAGATGACGTCATCTTTCTCTCTCACACACTAACTGTGTGTGTTTTTTCTGTTATTATGGAATTGGATCCGATGCGGTAACGAAGGGAGGATTTTGGGGGAAAAGAAGGAAGGTATTTAAAGGAGATGGAAAAAGGAGGGAGAGAGGGATGAGATTCACAGGTCACACATATGGGGTGAACATGGGACCCACAGTTTTGCATTGGTGATTAGCTGTGTGAAATTGTGGGGTGTGATTCGCTATGGTCACGTGTATGGTATCTGTATGGTGCTTTTTTTTATCTAACGCGTGAGGGGTGAGTCGGTGACGGTGGTGTATGGTGTACCGTGGGGATTAGGGTACTAGATTGTAGCACTTTCGGGACTTGGGAGTGTCGGTTATGATAACTTTTTGATAAATGATGATATGGACTGTTATTTTTAGTAGTTTATTACATTTTGTCGAAATTTTATGATAATTATTTTTAGGACTTTTTGACAAGGCATTACGTGGCTACGGGTGTGAAGAAAAAACACGTCGATGAGGGTCGGGTACGATCAAATGACAAAATTAAAAGATCTTCGAAAAGTTGATATTATAAAAATATAAAGATTATTAGGGTTATCCCAAAGATTAACTATCATTAGCTTTTATGGGATATGTGTATTAGAACGGCGAAGGTAAGGGCTTGGCATGGCACGAGGGTTGTTAAGCTCATATCCGTTGTAATTGAATAAGGCTTAAAAGTTAAAAATATATTCTATTTTTTTTATTTCATATTTATGTATGTCTAATGTTTTATTACTTATAATTATTATAATTATAGTAGTATTAATCTTAAATGTAATTAGACACTTATTTTTAACCTTTATACAAAATATCATCATTAAAATAACTAAACAAACATAATAATTTATTCGAAAAATCTATGGCTACATTACAAATTTATTCTTGTAAGAATATTATGTATCAAAGTAATTCAAAACTTAAAGAATGTTGATGCAAATATCTTCTTTTAGTTTTATCAAATGATCATTGATCATCGTTATTTTATTACATTCCAATTACAAATATAGTTATTTGAGAAGAGTAGATGAATAGTTACTCAACTTATAATTATAACTGTCATTGATCGTGTGCGAGATGGATGATTGAATAATACCTTCAAATTGTTCTTTATAAGTTTCAAACAAGATAATTACTAATTACCTTTCAAATTTATGTTGTCTTATTCCAAGAGATTCGTTTTAACATACATCTAAACAAAAGTTATTGTCGATTTTAGTTGTAAACTCATATAAGAGCATTCTTATAGTAAGATACATCGATCAACAATTGAGGTAACTTTATCATACAATTATTAGTCCTCGAATGAGAATATTTGGATCAAAGAATAGTTGAAATAACTCAAATAGGTATAAAGAGAAAGGAATAAGAAGGAAGGGGTTCACGTGGAGTGTCATGGTCCAATAATTGAGTGCACATGCTTGGTACACATTTTATATTCCAAAATCTTCATAAACGAATAAAACGAATAATATTAGTATTTTTTAACATATAAAAAAAAACTTGGATCACATTTTAAATAATTGTTATATTTGTATTTTAAAATATAAAGTTAGTGAAAGAAAGACTTCAAAATATACCTTGCATCCTCGATCACAATATTTTCGAACATCATGAAAACATGTTTATTATAAGGGGTCTTTTAGTGTTATTATTCTAAGAGTATTATTTTCTTATAAGAAAAATACAAAATATAAATTTAAAGTGGTATACGCGACACTACTATACGTCTTTTTCGATCGGTCTCACGGACAATATAAGGAAGGTAAATCACACGTCTCACAGAAATTATATCTTCTATAAAAAATAAATTTAAATTAATGCTATTCTATATTGATCATGGGGTTAAAAGAGATATTAGAGTTTATAGAAAACGTTTGCCTCAACAAAGATCATATCTTTATGATCAAAATCAACAATGGATCCTTTAGATTTGCATTTATGTGAGACGGTGGTACTACATTAATGGAAGACTACTTAAAGGTTATTGTGTGTTTGACAAGAACAAATTATGTGTCGTCGGCGCAAAGCAAAAAATGTAGTGGTCGTGATGTGTTGCCTGTTACAAAGTAATATCATAGTCGATAGCGTGTGGGTCATCTGGGAGGGAGATGTATATCAGTTTTAGGCGGATAACACATTGTCTATATACATGAGATACATATATACAGTTCATAAGTTTGCATTGACCTCGCCATACACCACAAGCACTAAGCACATTGGTCCGATCAAAACGGCACAATTAGGCATGATTAAGTGGTAGCATGAAAAGAATGGATGACATTGCCTGAGTTACCCAAAAACAAAATTTTGCGCTAGTAGAGTAAAACGATCAATATTATGGCCGAGTTATCCAAAACAATTTCACTTATGAATAATGCAATCCAAATCCCAACAAAATAATACATTGGATTTGCACCGACAACTAAAATATGAACAAAGGAAAGTTTGAACACGATGAGATCAGCATACCACCATGCTTGTGGTTTACGTTTTTCTATATCATTTATCTTACTAACAAGAATATATTGTATATTAAACATAATCTAAATTTTATTATTGTAAGATTTAAATATTGATTCAATTTTAACAATTAAAACATCGCTTTATTATACTCCTGTCAAATAATTAAGAAATAGTATATCATGTTACTCTACAAATAATTATACATTTATACAAATTTATAAGAATATGATAACAAACCACAAGTACAAAAATACAACATATATTTTTAGTAAAATAACATCTATGAACACAAAAGTGACGAACTTTGCCCATCTCATCACATAGTTCACGTCAACATTCAACTATCACCATTCAGTTACTTATTGACGAAAAGAAAGAAGACTGAAGGGTGTTCGACCCACTCCAATAACACAAATTTATATAATCTCAAGACCCTGTGAGGCTGTGACATAAGTTGATGATAAAACTCACCCATCAAAAATGGATCCCACATATTCCATCTAATAATAACGTTGGACGTGAAAAATATTAGACCCAAAAGTTAATGTTATATAAACAAAGCCCCGTCGAGAACACCACACATGAGTGTTAGATGAGTGTGGAGTGGGCAAGAAACCAAGAACTTGCCTTATATTACACCACCATATGTGCTCTGAACCTCTAAGTACATTTTATTAGATTTTTCAAATTCGTCATTTTTTGTTGTCGACAATCTTAATTTAAAAGTTAAAGACACAATACATAGCCGGTGGGATCATGAATCTTGTTCTTTGACGAGATAAAAAATACCAACAAAACTCATAAGTAATAGTAAACTCAAAACATATTATAAACTCGTTGACAATGTAAGTTTGTTAAGTTTGTTGTTCCGTCTTGAAAAGTAAAAAACAGATGCAAAATAAGATATTAATATGAAATTTGATATGCAACAACTTTGTAATTACCAAGTTTATTCATTATAACAAGTTATGACAACTCACAATCACATAGAATGAAGAAATACAACTATTTAGAGGTTGGAACTACCACAAATTATTTTCATTATTTTTAGGTAATATATATAATATTAAATATTGTAGGTTTAAGTAAATCGTATGTTGAAAAAAGTTTTGTATAGCAATCTAACAACTTTAATTTATAAAACCATAACTAAACTGTATATTGAAGATATAGTATTGAAATAATATTAAAGATGAATATTTTGAAATATCATGAAAGCCATGTTTAAACGGTACACAATTTTATTTTATGTTTTTTTAGCATAATTGATGATTTCAACTAATTATATTAAACAATAAAATTTAAATTCACATTCACTCTTCTAACTTATAAATTTCGTCCCCATTATACACTAAAACACAAAATATTGCACTTATTTGTTTCTTCTCTAGATAAAAGACCAAGTGAAATGGGCATTGTTAAGACCTCATCTTGGAGACTCGATGTTCTTTTCGTGTTAGTTGTCGGTGTTTTAGTTTTATCGAGTTCAAAAGGAAATGGCCAGCCCTTAGTTCCGGCAATGTTCATATTTGGAGACTCCGTTGTTGACGTTGGAAACAATAACAACCTTGAAACTATTGTCAAGTCTAACTTCCCTCCTTATGGTAGAGACTTCAACAGTAGTACTCACCATACTGGCCGGTTCTGTAATGGAAAACTCGCATCTGATTTTACTGGTAAGTATTCTTTTGTGCAATATTTTGACATTATAGCGATATAATGGTTAAACAAAAAAATTAAGTTTGTCAAAACCGGACTACTGTGTCATGTGTTAAGTTATGCCTCTGATCGTCATTTTTTGTAAAATTAAACGTATTGTTAGTATAATGAATAAGATAACATGTTACGTTTGTTATATTTGATATATTTGATATTTTGATGCAGGTGAGAATCTAGGATTCACTACATACCCTCCCCCCATACTAAGCAAAGAAGCTAATGGGAATAACCTCTTGCTCGGAGCCAATTTCGCGTCTGGTGGCTCGGGATATTATGAGACCACTGCCAAACTATATGTATGAGTATGACCATATAATTAACTAATGAATTACTATGATTATAAACACTATATTTGCCAAATAATACGACAATTCTTTAAAGCAAAATGGTTTATAAGGTTTATTCGTAAACATTTAGGTACACTTTCGATGACTTTCAAACTTGTTCAAATTGATGCTTTTTACATAATTTGTTCGAAAACCACATTTTGCTCAAACTTATGGAAAATGAAGGATCTAACATGCTAAACTGACAAAAAATCATGTAGAATACAATTTCATTGAGCAAACAACTTGGGTATTACAAGGAATACCAGAAGAAGCTAGAAGGAATCGCAGGGAAATCGAATGCGACATCAATAATTTCTGGTTCAGTATACTTACTTAGCTCGGGAAGTAGTGATTTTGTCCAGAATTATTATGTCAACCCACTCCTCTACGAAGTCTATACACCTTACGAGTTCTCAAATATCCTTATCGAAGCCTATTCTCACTTCATCAAGGTAAATATGACTTTTTTTCTTTATATCTTTCAAGCGTTATCAATGTTTTAAACGTATCAGTTATCTGTTGTAAAAATGATTCATGACATGATATTGTAAGTAGATATTTCATATACCAACGATAAATGTAAAATTATTTGTTCATGAATCCTAAGGTAACTTTTTTTTTCGCGTAGGAATTATATGGGTTAGGAGCAAGAAGAATCGGGGTGTCGACATTACCACCAATTGGTTGCTTACCAGCATCTATAACAATATTTGGCGAAGATAGCAACGAGTGTGTTACCAAAATGAATTCAGTAGCGAAGTATTTCAATAAAAATCTCAATGCAACATCTCTAACACTGAAGTCCAAACTCTCGGGCCTTAATCTTGTTGTGTTGGATATCTATAATCCTCTTTACGACCTCGTTCAAAAGCCTACTGATTACGGTATATGATAATAACATTCATTTATTCATTAATGAACATGGTACATTTGTTAATGTAACAATTGATATCGTGTAGGGTTCTTTGAAGCAAGGAAGGCTTGTTGTGGTACAGGGCTGGTGGAAACGTCGTATCTATGCAACAAGGAGTCACCCGGGACTTGCAAAAACGCTTCAGAATATGTTTTTTGGGATGGATTTCACCCGTCGGAAGCAGCAAACAAGATTATATCAGACGACTTACTTGTTGACGGAATATCTCTTGTATCGTAATTCATCAAAACCCCTAATATACGAGTTTAAATCCATGTTGTAATACGCTTATCTTTGTCAAGGCTTTTTTGTTTGATTTCCTTATCTTGTAATTTGATTTTTTACCCAATCGTTTGTAAGAATAATAAATACTACATATATGTTTGATTTATCCTCTGTTTATAACTGTGGTAAATACGTAGATCAGTAAGAGTAAACACCATTTTTCTGGTTTAAAATATGTTGAAAAGATGTTTTGACTGATTATATGATAATCAAGAATAACTTTGATCAAAACTTTGAATAGAGTACAATTACCTTAAGATTTAGTATTCTGACCCAACTACTAACTCGGGTTACACGAAATAAACCATCAGATTACATACAAGTTTCGCTCAAATTTTAGATGACGAAAAACTAGAAAATAGACGTGGATAATTATTTTTATGTGTTAATCACATGTTGTGTGTCCGCTTTGAAAGAGCATATTTAGTTTATATATGATAAACCAAATGACGGTAGACCTGGAAAGATGTCCTAACCCTTAGTGAACGTTTACAATATTTCGTTTACAAATTACAATCATATCTCTTGTCCTTTCGGTTAACTGGTTAACTGTTTCATATATGTACATTTAAAGATAACGACTCATAACAATGTCATAAGTTTGAGAAATGATAAAGCCCCTTGATTATTATTATCATTGATAAACTTATATATAGGAATACATAAACCCTAATGACCCAAACTCACATACCGGGTTTGGGCTTATTATCTAATACTCCCCGGCAGTTCGAGCGGCGAAATCGCGAAAGCTCGAACTGGAGAATGAAATTACAAAAGAAAACATAATTATGAAAAGTAAAAAAAAAAAAACAAAATTAAAAGAAAAAAATAGATAAACATAGATAGTTGCTGATAAAACTCGTTGCTTGGGCGGAACGTGACGTCGCGTTAATGATGTGGTCGCTGCTTTTCCGGATGCATTTTCTTCGGAATTTAATTACGAATCCACTGCCGCTGACGACGTCATCTAACTCCAAACTGTTTGAGAGTTAATAGCAAAACACTAAAACTTTTTTTTTTCCAGATCTGAACCCGTTGATTGTTTCGGAGCGTATGGGCGCGTCTAGTGGGCTTCTTTTGCGATTCCGGTATGCTTTTCTTCGGAATTTAATTACGAAGCCACTGGCGCCGACCTCATCATCTAACTCCAAGCGGTTTAGGAGTTATGACCGAAACAGTGACCGGTGGTGTACAAATCCGAATTTTTTTTATTTTTTTTATTTTTTTTTTTTAGGGTTTGGAACCTAGTCAAGCTAGGCGGCTCATCCCTACGCCGATTAAGGTTTGAAGAAAAATCGAGACGGGATCAGACCCGCTCTGATACCATGAGAAATGATAAAACCCCTTGATTATTATTATCATTGATAAACTTATATATAGGAATACATAAACCCTAATAACCCAAACTCACATACCGGGTTTGGGCTTATTATCTAATAAAGTTTTTATGATTATAATCTTTTAAAGTTATGTTTAAAAATCTCGAAAATACATAAAAAGAAAAGAGAGGTTATGACCGTAACAAATTAACAAAAATTTAAATAATCGTTCATTACATTTATCGAAATACAACTCTTTTATACCTTTCATAACGAAGTATATTATATGGTGTTAGAGATTTTTAAAAAAAGTTAGCGGGTAAAGTTTCACGAGAGCCACGGCGCACGTGGACTCAAGATAGCCACCAGAATCCGCTGTCACTCACCAACCCCAGAATTCACCCACACACACAATCAGATTCTCATACATGATCACTAACTGAATTCAGGTAACAAAAATGGCGCTAAAAATTACAACTCCGATTTCATCTTCATCACACTTTCCCGATTTATTGCCGCCTTACATTCTGCTCACCAAATACACTTCAATCCGGCCAAAATTACCGGCAAATTCTCTCAGGAAAAATTGCTGTTTTCTGTTTCCGATTCCGTTGAAAGTATTATCGACTGGTAGATCTAAGCATTATGCGAAATCAACGGAAGAGAGTACGGCGGAGATGTCTAGTGGCGATAACGATGACGGTGATTCAGGTGATGAGAGTTATCGGAGCTCCGATGAGTTTCAGAAAGTTACGATCGGTGATTCGAAGAGGAACGTTTCGTCATTGTCTGATGCTCTAAATCTAGGCAGTCGTGATCCGGTTTATGAGGTTTGTTTCGATTTTCGAAATACAAAGTAGTTTTGAACTTTGGTAGGTTAGGTCTATCTCTTATGTTTTAGGAGATAAGTTTCCGGAAATGTATGAAAGTATATTGTGATTTATGTTCGAAAGTATATTGTATAAATCACTTCTATCCTATGTATTTAACTTTTAAAAATTGATATTCTATGAATCCGACCAATTAAAAACATGTAAACAAGTGTCGTGTGGCAACTTATATATACTAGCGTTTTAAGTTAGATACATTCGGTAGACTTTGGAGTAAAGTTGGATACATTTCCAAACACTTACCACTTTTCTTAATTACTAGTGTAGACTCATATATACTAGCGTAGATACATTCGGTAGACTTATATATACTAGCGTTTTAAGTTAGATACTTGTAATTCCCTATGAAAGCTTATTCACAATGCAATTAGATATTTAGATGCAGGACATAATCAGAAATATATTTGTTGTTTTTTTTTTTCTCGTAAAAGGTTGTGGAAGTAAGTTCAAAAGGAATGGTCTCAACCAGAAAAGTTCACAGAAGGCATCTTCTAAAGTCAAGCGGTGAGAATACACAAATAGAATAATGATTTTGTTAATTTATTATGAATTCGTTCAATCTAGCATTCATAAATTATCAACCGAGTTCTAATGTTTAAGCAACCTTAATGCTCTCATTCATAAATATATTTTTCGTATATACGGCTAACTCTTCACTATGGTTAGAATTGGAGTTATGTTATTGATAAAACATTCAAAACGCAAATAACATTGTCTTAGTTATGTTTCTGATTATAGGTCTTCGTCCTCGTGACATAAGGAGTGTTGATCCATCATTGTGGTTGACAAACACAATGCCATCTATGCTGGTATTAAGTCATGTGTAAGCATAAGCACCATGATTGCTATTTATCGTCAATACAAATGTGTTTTATGATTTCTAATATAGGTTCGTGATAATGCCATATTATTGAATTTGGGATCTCTGAGGGCAATTGCTATGCAAGAGAGTGTCTTTATATTTAACTTCAACCGGTAAGTATCGTTCATATGAAAACTCAATTTAATTTCATACTGAATCAAAACTACTGAACTGTCATATGTATGGGTTTTCTCTGTTGAGTATTGCAGTAGGGGAGGAAAAGCTTTTATTGACGATTTATTACCTCGCTTAAATCCTAAAAGTATGATTGGAGGGGGTGTACTAATGCCATTTGAACTTGAGGTCCGTTGTGTTTTATATAAGTTTTTTGAGCTACCTAATATATGTAAATTTTCTAGGTCCTGTATTTGATCTGCTTTTGCTCCATACGTGAACTTTATTCAAGTTTTTTAGAGTCTAAATTTACCAACGTTTAACTAAAACTTTGAACTTGAACTTCAGGTTGTGGAAGCTGCTCTTAATTCACGAATACAGCATTTTGAGCACAAGCTAATGGATTTAGACCCACATGTGAGTGAAACTATTTTAAATACATGTTAGTTTATGTTTCCTAAGATCATATATGGCCAAGTGTATTAGACCATCAGGAAGAGAACTAGATTGACCAACCTCGTGTTAATCAGTAACGAAAACTATACTTTTGTTATTCAGGTTCAAGATCTACTTAAGGTTTTACCAAACCGATTAACAGCTAACATATTGGAACAACTTCGTATTTGCAAGCAAACCCTGGTATCGTTAATAAGTCACTTCCTGTTTCTTAAACTTACATGCCTATTATGAGAACCAAAAATAAAATTAACTCCCTGTTTATTTGATGGAAGGTCGAACTGGGATCAAAAGCTGGAGCATTGAGACAAATGTTGCTTGATATGTTGGAGGATCCTCAAGAAATACGTCGGCTTTGTATTGTGGGCAAAAACTGCATCCTTGGTAGAAATATCGACATAGAAGGCTCAATTTCTCTTGATAAACATATTGCTGAGGGTAAGTGTGTTGCATAATCGCGGACATTATTGTTTATAATGGTGACTCGTTATTGATTTCATCATATGCAGAAGAGGAAGAAGAAATTGAAATGTTGCTGGAAAATTATCTTCACAGGTACTATGATCCATATTTGAAATTTGTGGGGATCCTTATCAGAAAACTTGAATGTTCTTCCGTATGATTTCAGATGTGAATCGTGTCATAATCAAGCAGAAAGGCTTCTCGATTCTGCAAGAGAAATGGAAGACTCAATTGCTGTTAATTTGAGGTTATACATGTTTGTCCTTCAATATCACCAAAAATATTTAATGCGTAAATATTGTCTTTTTTTCTTCTAGTTCGCGGAGGCTTCAGGTTAGCAGATTTGAATTGCTACTTCAGGTTGGGACCTTTTGTCTTGCAGTTGGTGCTCTGGTCTCAGGTTGTTACTTTTCGCTATTAATTTACTTATTCCGTTCCATAGAAATTGCATGATTCCAACTTTAGGCACATAACTAATCTAAGTATATACTGTTACCGATTATCAATTGTAGGTATATTCGGCATGAATTTAAGATCCTACATTGAAGAACATGTGGTACTTTCTTCCTAAATTCATTAAGCTTTAATGTCCTCTCCCTAATTTGGGGAGAAGTCAACACTTTATGACACTACCGAATTTATCATTTTTATCGTATGCAGTTTGCATTTTGGCTTACTACGGGAGGAATAATCTTTGGTGCCATAGTGGCATTTTTTCTCACGTACTCGTACCTAAGGGCAAAGAAAATCCTGTAGGCTGCCACACCAATCTTGCTTCATCTAACATTTCAGCAACAATTGGTAAGAAAGCAGTATATGGATTGTAGATGCAACCGTTAGGATTCACCCTTGTAGGTCTAATAGTCACGTGACCTCACAGTAAATTCGATCAGATGATCAACTTCGGGTTCCATTTGAGGTACAGTGCGAGATTTTAGCAAGATAACATAGTGGATATACATATCGTATACATAATAAATATGTCATTGTTGTGTACTTGCAACTATAGATAGATGAAATACATATTAAAAGTGAAGCATTTGGAGAAGGGATATTCTTCTTGGCTAAATACCTTAATCGACCTCTGGACCAATATCAAGTGTAGCCAACGTCGTTCTCGCTTCAACGTTGTTTTCAGTTCAATACAAACTGTAGTTGGTACTGATGTGTTATGAACGTTAATAACTTTTCATGTTTGAAAGTTATCAAGCAAATCCATTGCTTTGAGCTAGCAATCCTACCAGGACTTGATTTATTTTGTGTACGTAATAAGTATTTGAGTGGACATGTGGGCTCAAAGACATTTCATACTATAGAAATTTGTATAAATTAATGTATAAGATACAATCTCCATCACGGTATTACATTATCAGAAGAATAAAGATCATTCCAATAAGGACAAAATATCAAATAACCCAGTTTGAAATCAATGTCATTAAATGTAAAGAGAAAAGAAAACGGTTCAATTCATATAAGACCTAACAAAATTGAGCACAACAATACATATGATGTACAGTTTGGGTCACCACATTACACGTAACAACGTCCGAATCCAAATACATAAGTGTTCCAAAACATATTGTACAAAAAATAATTCTAGCTAGTGATCATTTAGGATGCTCGGACCAAAGATGAGATGCAGAATCTGCAGGAGCATCAACTGTACCACAGCTGGAATGGTGTTTCATCTTCCAGCAATTCAATAGAATATATCTTGCGATGTTGTCCATCGATATAAAGTCCGGAACACACTGCATATTAAATTGATTGCTAACTGGGTAATCTCCCACTGCAAAAGTAGGATGAACATAAGCAACAGAACGTTAAAATGTACGATTCCAAAGTCTTGGTTAAAATCAAACGGATTAAAAGTGACCGGGCTTGTATTTAATGCTTACGGCCTCTTAACTCTTTTTATTAAAAAAATAAGATATAATTCAAGGAGAAAGGAACACAAAAATGTGGATGGGTCGCTCTACTTCAACTTAAAGCTTAATATCATATCAATTAACGATGTCTTCTTTCAACACATAATTCTTTTTTTTTTTAATATAATTAAAAAACAAAAGCAAAAATGTTACCGGTTAAACTTGGCTGACTTGACGCTGGTTTTCAAACTCCTCCAATTGCTATGTTCCCCATTTCAACCTCCATTGCTTCTCTCTCATCTTTTTCTTTATTATTTTTCAAAGTACTATTATCATTTGTAGCTTTATTATTTTCCAAAATCTTGTTATCAGTTGAACCCAAATCCCGAGATACTCCAGTGATCCAAGGGTGAGTAAGGCATTGTTCAGCAGTAGGCCGCTTTTCAGGGACAAAATCAAATATAGGAACAAGAAAATCAGACAATTCCTTTGCATCTTCTTCACTGAACTCGTATTTCTCCATTAGCACCTTCTTTATAGGCCAAAACCTCAACCGTCGTATATGCCTCAAATCACCATGACGGTTGAAAAAATCCCGGGAGTAACGCCCACCTAAAGCTATCTAAATAATATAACAGAACTTAGAAACCTATGTGGAAAAATATCACATGTATTGTAGTAGAATTAAATGTAAAGGGGGTTAAAATGGGTCATTTTTAGTACGGGTGAATTGGGTAGACCCACAACACGTTTTAGTCCATTGTTTTTAAGTAATTAATGAGTTAGTTGAGACTACCACATAATCTAGATCTTTGAATATAGATGATTTAATATGTATGCATTCAAATAATAAAACACTTTATTCGACCCATTTGACCTGTTCCCCTTTTAGTTATGATCAATAACAACAATAATACACTAAAAGGCTATATGCATTAGCAGAGACTGCGATAGATTTTGAAACCAGTTGACCCTTTCGACCCATTTGAGAAAACACAACCCAAATCCGCCAATGGGTAGAAACTGCCCCTTATTTAATTAGTTTAAGAAACAAAATTTAATAGGAGAAATAATACATAATGTCCCACCTTTCGAGGCATCATTCCAAGAAGTTCCATCATTAGGGCTAGGTGATCCTGTAAAACCAAACGTAATTTAATGACAACAGAACATTGATAAGAAAAAGCTAAAGTAGAAGCTGATACTTGTAATAATTGATCAGATGAAGACTTTCAAATGGAGAAAGACAGTAGCTCACATAAAGCATACAATGTTTTTTCTGTAACATATCATTTGTCTGGCAACGACTTAGTAAATATCTAATCAATAAAACACAAAGTTTGTACCAAAGGGGACCTATCAACTTTGACTAGAGGCGGCATGATGGGAAGATGGGCGTCTTGGGTAAGAAGGTAACAGGTTCGGGTTAATACGGATAACTTTTTTATACGTTCTTAAAAATTTCGAAATTATTAATGCGTTTATTATAAAATATAATTTTTTTTTTTATCTTTTATAGAATTTTGGAGGTTGTATGATCAAAAATATAGGTTGGGCAGCTTTCAACCCTTTTGACCCATTTGTCCCGCTCCTCTTTTAACTATATTTTGTATTTGATATGGTTTAGATAGAGCACAAACCCAAACTAGTGGCTGCATAAACTGTAATAGCGGGTATGTGAAGGATGCCCAATGTCTAATATTTGAATATTCATACCTCATCCCTGTCATAGTTGTCACCACTATGAGGATCAAAAAGAACATCACCAGTAGCAAGCTCAAAACATATGCAAGCAAATGACCATAAATCCGCAGACGTTGAATATTTGGATCCTAATAATACTTCTGGACATCTATATTGCCTAGTTTGGATATCACTTGTAAACTGCTTATAAGTCCAACATGCGTTACCAAAATCAACTAATTTGCATTTAACATCAACCTCTGCCAACAACTTCTGTCTTGTTGACCGGCTTCCTCTCCTACGAAGTTGACTTTCATTGCGGGGATCCCTGTTTGATTCATCTTTTACACCTGATGACGTGGCATGTTCCATCTCATCAACTTCCTCAGATTCTTCCATTTCAGCACCATTTTGGGCTGCCTTTTTATTCTTTTTTCTAATTTTCTTTTTGTGATTCTTGGTTAGATCGCCGTTTGAAGTGGTGATATCTTTAGAAGATCGAGAATCGGTCAAAATTTTATCTTTACTGGATGGGAGAACGAGAGGTGCACCAGTTTTTCTTGGATCTTTTTCGGGATCAATAGTAGATAAAAGCAAAATATTTTCTGGTTTAAGATCGGTGTGAATAATAGAAAGCTTACGATGCAGGTAATCCAACCCCCCCAAAACATGGTAGCATATTTCTTTAACTTTATGTAAAGGAATCCCACGATAGTCCGAATACTTTATTAATGTCAAAAGATTATCACCCAAATACTCAAAAACCATACAAACATGCTGCCCATTTGGTCCAGAGTGTTTGAAATGATCTAAAAGCTTCACAACAGACTTCTTGTCGTCAGGGTCTCCTTCGGCTACTTGCTTTAATATTGTGATCTCGTCCATTGCAGCTTCAGTGTAATGTTGAGCACTCTTCTGTACTTTTAAAGCTACATATTTCTACAAAACAATAAAAAAAAAATTACAATTTACCTTGAATTAATTCATTCAAATAATAATGCTTCGTTCATCCACAAGAATCACATATATTTTAGCTATAAAGTCTTGCCAACTATTATTTCTTAGCATCAGTTTACAAGCATAATCTATATAATCAGCCATAAGACAACCATTTCACATTAATAAAGATATCTTCCTAATCATCCTCCTAAAAAAAAGCTACTTGGTCTCCGTATGTGACATCGACTTTTGTAACTGCATTGACTATTGTCAAGTATCCAATAGGAGTATGATCACAAAAACAGTTAAAAGGAATTAACTTTTCTCTTTCACATGTCAATCTATCCATTCTACACTTACTACAAGTATTAAGTTGCGGCTTCATACTACGATAATTTAGCATTTCTTTTTCACATGTTAAGCAGTTTAAATTAGCAAAAATCACAAACACTCTCAAAACTAACAATTTGTTCTACAGATCACATTACTCCTGGATACATAATATAATAACTGATTCAGTGTGTGTGTGTGTGTGTTATTTAGACGACAATAGATACATAGATTAAATCAAATTCAGCTTTTTCGAGTAATTTAAAGGATAATAGATACATAATACCTATGACTCTATGAGTGTCCCAATCTAGCCACACAGTCGAAAACAAGAGATACATACACTTACAACAAAGTCAGTGTGTTTGCGTAAATTAAGACGATAATAGATACCGAACACAATAAGCAAATAAGCAATTTAATAAAGTAGTCCCCATTCCCTAAGAATCAGTTCCAAATTAAGTATGAGTATGTGATATAATAACAAACTATATATACAGAATATACATATATATACGTACAGATATATGAGTATCCCAAGCAAGCCAGACAGTAGAAAAATGTCCCCAACCTAATTTACTCTGAACAACATATCTCGAATGCTTAAACGAATCACCTATACGAACAGCATGATAACCTCCACGTCTGTATTCCTCCGTTCCTTCATCCTCCGACGAGTAATCACTTCCGTCACTCCGATCATCATCTCCGGCGCCGGCGACGGTGTTTCTTCGATTGTTGTCAAATTCTTCCGCCATAATTAGGATTGAAATCGATTTGGGATTATAGGGTTTCTATATTTTTATTTTTATTTTGTTAATAAGAGTGAAACATATGCAAGTAAAAAATTAGACTATTGAATCGGTGAGTGGAAGACAGTGAGTTATTTGATATTGACTAGTCGACTCGATTTAAATGAGTTTGATTTAAGCTACTCGAATATATTTTCGAGTTAAGATTGAGTTGTTTTTGTAAAACAAACCTTAAGATGAAATAAGTAAAAAAAATAAAAAATAATTTATAACGTTAGATATTTTGGATTATCCTTCATTTTAACCACATTTCAAACTTTAAAAAACGAAGTTTTGTTGTACATTATAAAATGAGTAGTTTTAGCGTTGTGTATCAAATTTGAAATTTCCTGCACAAAAACAAAGAATTTGATGCACAGTCTCTAAACGACATATATCTTGATGCATATCAAAACTTGTTTTTTTAAAGTTTGTTATAATTGAATAAATAAACATAATACAAAATTACACATATAATATATTATTTTTTCATATTTACTTACTTGTTTTACTTTAAGTTTTGGTTTATAAGAACATCTCCAACCTCTATATATATATATATATATATATATATATATATATATATATATATATATATATATATATATATATATATATAATATCTTACATATCATACTATATAAACTAATATGTTTATAAAACGAGTCGAATTGAGTTTGATCTAACGTTTTTTTTATCGAGAGCTTGTTATATTGAATCTATCGAGCTCGAGTTTGAAATATAAAGTTCGACCGAGTTCGAGTCGAGTTTTTCTAGTCGAGTCAAGTTCGAGCTTGGCATTATTCGACTCGACTTGGCTCGATTATACCCTTAGGCGAGACCAATGTTTGCCGATATCGAGATCCTATCTAAAATCAAATTTGTGTTTATAAGATCGGAACTGTAAAATCATATCAAGATCATAAGATCCCACTAAATAACCCAAAATTTGATGATCTATATAAAATTTATATATATTATATCCACTATATAATATTTATTCAAAAACTATAACCCAATTTGATTATTTTGTTGTAAAATAATGTAATCGTGATGTAATGTTAAAATTAAATGACTAAATTTTACTTTTACATTAGATAAAATGACTAAAATAAAATATTTTGTTATAGCCACAAACAACATGGTTATGTTTTGAATTCGTAATAAGGTTTGTTATAAGTTTTGAAACTTAAGAACTAGACACTAATTTTTGGGTAAAACTACAAAGGTCATCATTGTATTTTACTAAAAATGTAATATATAAGATTTTAAGATTGTCAAGATCAGAATCATATTGATGATGAATTTTGTCATTAGAAGATTAATAATACATGATTAAATTGGGTTGAAAAAACTTGAAAAATACGTCAATTACATAAAAGCCATATTGGTATGAGAGATGATAGGCATACCTAACTCGTATGCCTAAAAACATACCTAAAACATTAAAAGGTTTAAGTGACGCATTGCAAATTAGGTCGTAAAATCTTGTGAATATGACGATTTCATAAAAGCCTCAAATTAATCCTAATATTGATGGTAATATCTTATTAGAAAAGAGATCATTTAAGACCTCATTATTGACTAAGACAAAAAGACCTATTCTGGACCATTGGATCAAGATGATCAATGGTCCAGATTTCACAAGCTAATTAACTTAAAATTAAAGAAATAAAACACGGAGGGGTAATATGGTCATTTTACACATTCTTTTTTTTCTTCCTCCCCGGTCTATCTCTTCTCTCTTCTCAAATTCAATTTCAAAACCCTTCTCTTTCAATCCTACAAACACAATCAAATTCTCTCAATCCCGTGTTAATCTTCACGAAATCGTTTTAAATCATTAAACGATGTCCCATGAATCGATTTTTGGAGTTCCGGCGACTGATTCGCCGGTTATTGAAGTTCCGGCGAGTCAATCGCCGGTTACAGAAGTCGCCGGTGCCTGAGTATCCGTCGTTAATTCTGGTGCATATTACAGTAATTTATTTTTAACTTAATTTTTTATATCATATATGATTTTATATTTTGTGTTTTTTTTTATTGTTTTTGTTATCATATATGATTATACATTGTTATTTTGACCTAAATCGTTTTGTTGTATGTATGAATGTTTCATATCATATATGATTCTACCTATTATATGCATTGGTGATGATTTTTGTCATTTTCTTCTTGTCTCCCAACTGTTTGATGAAATGTTTCAATGAAATTATGTTTTTTTTTTTCAGTTAATGTTTTGATTTGTTTGAAAGTTTAGTACTTTAGTTTCCCTGTCGTTTAGTGAAATGGAGTAAAAGTTTTATAAGTTATGCTAAAAAATGGGTATAATAAGTAGTTTTAGTTGACCCCTAGATAATCAGTTTTGTTGCAGCTGATATGAACTAATTATTTTACCTATAAATCATCTAATTATCCGAAGCAAACTCTGTTTATCCAAACATTAGAAACCGATTATTGGGACTTCATCAGTTCAAAATGCCGGTCCAACTGCCTCTTAAGTATTTCTTGTTATTAGCTAATTCCATGAAATGCTCTCCTAATTGAAATGTACAGGAATCATGGAGACAACACGTTACAGGTGCCAAGCTCAAGGAAATAACTGATGATGCCAAAGCATTTGCAACTGGGAATAAAGCTCTTGCTGCTCTTTTTGTTCACACTCCAGCTCGCGAGCTGCAACGCCAAATCAGATCATGGCTTGCAATGAACTTTGACTTTCTTTCAAACAGTGGCGTGGATGCTGTAGGTGGGGTCACAGGTCAATTGGAGCTTCTTTCTACTACAATAATGGATGGTTGGATGGCCGGACTTGGTGCTTCAACTCCTTATTTACAATCCCTGTTGCGTTATAAATTATTAAGTTTCCACTATTTGTTATAAGTTCTTAGCTGCTGTTATATGAATTATCATGTGGGACTTCGACACAAGATTAATGATAACTTGATGATCTACCCGGGATACATTCCACGAGAGGGTGTTGAACCTATACTTATGCATTATGGCTTACCTTTTTCTGTTGGGAATTGGTCATTTAGGCTGATCATTTGTTGTTTTCATCATTGAAGCAAGTTTGTCACCGATCTGAAGCTAGAGAACACATTGTTGGATGGAAGCCCTGCTCTTCGTTTGAAGATTTGTGATTTTGGGTATTCCAAGGTATTTTTCTTTACAACCGTGTTATCTTGTTCCCCTTTTTTTGGTCAAATTAATTTTCTTTTTAATGTTTTAAATTGCAGTCGTCGGTCCTGCATTCACAGCCAAAGTCAACAGTTGGTACACGAGCATACATCGCTCCTGAGTGTTTCTTTTTAGTGATGTGAAGACACGAGCAAAAGCTATTGCTGAATATTGGAAATTTAAATTAAACGATCTTGATGTCGATGCCAGCAATGGGAACTCGTTGGAGGCACATGCTTTCTTACAGCTTGTTGCTTCATTTGGTATAGAGTACAGGAAGATTTGTGTAAGTTGATACCAATGGTATGCCGACGTCGCCAGACAGCTGAGCTTTGCCGATTTATTGGGTTGTCTCAGAAGATCCCAGGTTGGTTATTTTGTGGGTACTTTTATATAGATAATCAGTCAACGATGTAGCTCCGGGCTGGGTAACGTGCCAAATCAGGTTCGGGCCAAAACGGGTAATACTTTAGCTTTGCTCAAAAAGGGTCGAGGGAGGTTTTGAATTTATAAATAATTAATTTTCTATGTGATTACAGTAGTTATACTATCAAAATGTGAATCTAAGCTTATTGAATTAGGAGATATAATGCTCTTTTCTTTCGGTTATATCAGGTGTAATTGACGTCTTGGTCCATAGTGGAAGGCACATTGATGCAGTAAACCTATCATTTGCATTCGAGCTTACTCAGCAGTTTTCTCTTGTTTTATTGTTGAAATCCTACTTAACCGAAGCACGACGTATTTATTCTAATTCTCCCACTACACAGGTATTTCCATTTTACTTTTAGATCGTTTTGCATCTGTTTCAAGGTGCCAATTTCGTGAAATTAAAACGCTCATGTTTTCCCATATTTCCATAATGATGCAGTGGAAAAAGAACTTTGTGCTTTAAAACTCGTCATCAAATGCATCGAAGATCACACGCTTGAAAACCAATTCCCGGTAGACCCACTCCAAAAACGGATTCTCCACCTGGAAAAAAGTCAAAACCGATAAGAAACGAGCCACAGAAGTAACAAAACCCCAACACAAAAGACCACGAGCTAGTGGTGTATCTGCATACCCAACCCGTAACCTGAACTTCCACACTAGAATGACAGCAGACCTTACGCAGTACATGTATGACAGCAGACCTTACGGCTACCATGTTCACACCGACAACCACATTCCATCGTTTATGGGTGGTGTAACGTACAACATGTCTCCTAACCATGGGACATATTTTGGAAATGGTTACCAGTATCAGGGTGCTTATATCCACTAAATTTGATTATGATCGTCGTTAACTTTGTAGGTGTTAACACCGTTGAATTAGTTATTTTTTCGTTGTTTGAAGAATTTAACATGGGGCAAACGGCATAATATGTGTTTAGGCATGTTGGTTTTTTAATTTGGTTGTAAAAGGTGACATGTAATCCTTTAATATATGTTCTACTTCTTTAGTTTATCAATATTGTTTATAGTTTTGTATGATGTATACACTCTTGAATAGTCTGAGTTTTAAAGTCAAACAGAACTATAGAAGATGGAGTACATAGTCTGGTTGTCGCAAAGACGGGGGCAAAAGTTTTTAGTATGTAAGAAAAGTAAATAGCATTAATCAATTGAGTATTTATAGTGTTGGTCACCTTCTAAGGACCTATACCGATTTGTTAACTTCGAAATTTACACTTTATCGTTTTAGGATTCGTGACTGTTTGGCTCAGTTATACGCCAAAGATATCACCCCTGATGATAAGCATGTTTTCAAGTAATAGGCTTATCATATATGATATAATATACCTATTTCAAGTAATAGATATATCATATATGATATAGTTATGTTATTTGATACATATCATATATGATATAACTATCATATATGATATACATGTTTTCAAGTAATAGGCTTATCATATATGATATACATGTTTTCAAGTAATAGGCTTATCATATATGATATACCTGTTTTCAAGTAATAGATATATCATATATGATATGGTTATGTTATTTGATACATATCATATATGATATAACTATCATATATGATATACCTGTTTTCAAGTAATAGGCTTATCATATATGATATACCTGTTTTCAAATAATAGGCTTATCATATATGATATACCTGTTTTCAAGTAATAGGTATATCATATATGATATAGACAAACACTATTTTGGACTAAATGTTACATTAAATTGTTTCAAATTGTTGTTACTAATCGATTCCAAGTAATAGACTTATCATATATGATATAATATACCTATTTCAAGTAATAGATATATCATATATGATATAGTTATGTTATTTGATACATATCATATATGATATAACTATCATATATGATATAACTATCATATATGATATACATGTTTTCAAGTAATAGGCTTATCATATATGATATACATGTTTTCAAATAATAGGCTTATCATATATGATATACATGTTTTCAAGTAATAAGCTTATCATATATGATATACCTGTTTTCAAGTAATAGATATATCATATATGATATGGTTATGTTATTTGATACATATCATATATGATATAACTATCATATATGATATACATGTTTTCAAGTAATAGGCTTATCATATATGATATAATATACATATATCAAGTAATAGATATATCATATATGATATAGTTATGTTATTTGATACATATCTGTATTTATGTATCTGTATTTTGGTTATCTAATATTTTCTTTAATGTAAATATTGCCTTTATAAAATTTTATCATATGTGATTTTAGTTGTGTCGATCATTATTTGTTTGTTTATGTCTATTTTTGTGTTTGAATATGTCAAATATAAATATCACATGTGATTGGATGAAGGATGCAAATAAACGAGGAGCTCTTCATTTTTATAGTTGTTGTTTTTTACGTTTTATCATGTCAAATATAAATATCACATGTGCTTCTATCATATATGATATGCCTTAGATATATGATAGGCATATCATATATGATGTCGCTTGTGCAGTTTATGGTAAAAAAATTTAAACCCTAAATGTACCTATCATATATGATATGCCTTAAATATATGACATATCATATATGATAGGCATATCATGTATGATATACCTATTTCACGTAATAGGTATATCATATATGATATGCTTATGATATCTGATACATATCATATATGATATAACTATGATATGTAACAGATATCATAAACATATCATATATGATATACATATTACTTTGAAATAGATATATCATATATGATATCATAAACATATCATATATGATATACATATTACTTTGAAATAGGTATATCATATATGATATCATAAACATATCATATATGATATACATATTACTTTGAAATAGATATATCATATATGATATCATAAACATATCATATATGATATACCTATTTCAAAGTAATATGTATATCATATATGATATGTTTATGATATTATAAGTGTATCATATATGATATACTTATTTCAAGTAATAGGTATATCATATATGATATTCTTATGATATCTCATATAGATATCATAAACATATCATATATGATATATATAGATATCATAAGAATATCATATATGATATATCTATTTCAAGTAATATGTATCTCATATAGATATCATAAACATATCATATATGATATATATAGATATCATAAGAATATCATATATGATATACCTATTTCAAGTAATAGGTATATCATATATGATATGTTTATGATATGTTTAAATTTGCAAGTTTACGATAAATTTAGTTAAACACTTGTTGCACGTATGCATCATAGTCGTTAATGAAGGAGCAACTTGTTCGTTGGTAATCTTCTTCTACAATGCTTATTGGTGTTTGCTTTGTCAAGAACACCCTAGTCAATTTATGGAAAATCTAATCTATCAGAAACCATACGCCAACCTGCTAATCTTTTATTTGAACCAACGGAAGCGTGGCAAAATTCAGCGAGCAATATATGGTGTTACTTGTAATTTTGGTAGTACAATCTTGGTTTTAACAGGGCAGACAACAAATTAATACACCGATAATCAGATACCAGGCAAAGGTTTAATAAGAGTCTGCACCATTGACGAAATAGAAACTCAAAAGATAAAAAGAACCACAGTCAAAAGATTCCAACATTAAGTAACAACATGAATTCTTTTGTGTTGGGGTTTTGATACTTCTGTGGCTCGCTTCTTGTCGGTTTTGACTTTTTCCAGGTGGAGAATCGGTTTTTGTAGTGGGTCTACCGGGAATTGTCCTGCACCAATACTTCTACACCGTCTTCAGCGGACACAGAAAAACTGCTATCATTACTCAAGTATGTGTAATCCGTCAAGAGCAAAGCATTCTCACGTCCAGAACAAAATAATTATTAGATAAAATATATATATCGAAGAGAAACACCTAATATATAATCATTATGCCATTACCTTCATCTTGACATTTATGAACCGCAGTCTTTTACCCCTTCCTATAACAATAATAGGGCGAAACTCTGAAGATTGTGACTGCTCAAGATCCTCATTCAAAACTATAGTTTTTCCACAACCATCATAGGTATATTCATCAATCCCTGCAGCATCTACTACCAGTTGTCGATTTGGTGACAGGTTTACCTCATCTTCAGTCTGTTTGTACAAAGCACCCGATAACACTATGGTCTCGGTTTTACTGATTGGATCATTCTTAGGATCCATCACCTCCTCCTTGCCAGTAATTGCTCCCAAAGATGGTACAAAAAACTCACCAACTGTAAGAAGGAAATCTGGAACAACAAGAACTCGAGGTAGCTGAATCCGAACCACAAACAATTGAGATGATGAACGCCATCTGAGGTCCATTAATAACATGGTTGAGTGAGGTGCATCCGCATTCGACATAGTTACAGCTCTTACAAGTCCACCTTTAGTAGAGGCTTCTGTAACTGAACCGTAAATCCATCCAATCTGCAGATTTATAGTCAAAAAAATGATATTTAAAAGCTGAACTCAACACTAAAATATTTTTTAAATGTGTATAAAAATCAACTAACCTCATTTCCCCAATCGGTTTTGTCTTCATAACCACAACTAATAACATGAATAGCTTCTTTAAGTAAAGTTTCTGGTGCTGCAGACTGTGGCATGCCGCCATTCTCCATAAGTGTGGATGCAACAAAAACAGCCGATTGACCAAATCTTTTCTCAAGTGACGATTGTGACATCATCATTGTTTTTTCGTCATCAAATCCGGTACCTGATAAACCAATTCGATAACAGCTAACAATATAATATCAGATTAATGAATCAATAAATAGTTAAAACAATACATTTAAAACCTACCTTCAACTCCCTCTTTTATATCTTCCAGATTAAATACAGGCAGAGTGGAGTCAACATTTTTGCTTGATTTCTTTTTATCTGAGCCCGTTTTGCTTGATTTTGAAGTTTTCTTTCGCGATCCACCAAAGCAAGAAGATAAGACACCTTGTTCTCTCTTTTTCTTAGGTTTAAGTGGAAGTTCATAACCATATAATGCTGTTCTGTTAAACACACATCCAGTACCCACATGGACCTTGAATCCCATCTAAACCTCTTAAATTAATTTGTTTAACAAAAATTAATCGAGTCAACTTAATATCAGCGTAAAAGATAAACACATATTGAAAAAACAGATAGATTAAAGAACTTACATCAAAGAACACTGTGTTTCTGTTAGCATATCAATCGTTTCTATCAATGCCATCAAATCTCTGAGGAAACTGGGCATAACATACGTATTTTTCAAGATTTGGGTCCATCATAAAACACATAGCTTCTCTAATAGCCTTACTGTTGTTAATGTAATGATCACATGATCCTACTTCCTAGGCAACAAAAGTCAACTTCAGCAGATCGCCGATTAATTCCAACAGTATAACACATTTTACTTAGAATACTTCAAATCATCATAAAACGAAGCAAAATAACGAAAACAAAATATACTAAGCAAAGTAATCAACAAACATTTCGTACTAATCACTAACTATATTCACATTTCAATTGCTAATCTGATCCTACTTCCTAGTCAACAAAATTCAAGTTCAACCGCTCACCGATTCATTCCATCAGTATAATACATTCTACTTATAACACTTCAAATCATCACAAAACGAAGCAAAATACCCAGTATCATATATGATATAAAAAAATAAAAAAATACCTGCAACTGCAGATTCATTATTGTTTGAATCGGATTTTTGTGACGAATTACTAGAATTATTAGATAAAGAATCGTCGTTTTGATGCTCAAATTCCGTTTCCATTGTTTCTGGATTCAATGATTCAGGATTCGTTTCCATTGATTCCGGATTCGTTTCAATTGATTCGTATGGAGCTTTTACGAAGGTAATCGCGATTGATTCGAATGGAGGTTTTAGGTCGATTGATTCGCCATTGATAACAAGAGGTTGGGGAGCTTGAGGTTTTAGGTCGATCTGTAATTTTTTTTTTTTTGTTAAAGGACGAAAATGCCCTTCCAATACAAAATTTTGTTTTAATCTCAGCCCTTAGATTTTTTTTTTGAAGGGCTGAGATCAAGTCTTTAGGTCTCAAATAATTTACATGTCTTAATTGATCCCACCCCTATCTTATTATTGATTCTAAAAATCTATATCCGAAATGATCTTGTATCAATCCAATTAATTTGTTAGAATATACTTGTAGGACTTGCGTTGAATTTTGGTATGATTTTGTGTATTACCATTTACGTATGGTTGAACAAAGTGTCATTCCTTGCTAATTACAAGGATCGATAACATATGACGGAGTTGATATCATTACGTTTTTTTGGGACGGAGGAAATATGTACTTATTTTAACGAGTTATATTATCTATTAAATAAGCGCAATTATGTTGGGCTGACCTTAATGGTAGTGCAATGGAGGACACCACTGGGCCATGGGCCTTTTTTAATCTATCATTCATCAACCCAGTTCAGATAAGTCATAAGAAGGTTATTTTGCCAAGAATCAATAGTACTCTAGAAGTATTAGAGTAGGTAGTGTCGATGCATTTCGTTTTTTACTCTCAACCATCAATACGTTTTCAAATACACACGATACCAACTGCGTACGGGGTATTGGTTGGTATCGGTCCAGTACCACGCTCACCCCTAAATTATATGTATAAATAATTGCTCTCTAGTCTATAGAATATGATATATTACTTGATTATCGGTCTTAGTCAATTATATTTCGTTAATTACTTGTAGTAGTGATTAAATGTTTACATATCAACCAAAATTGCAAACGATAATGTCCATAGTCTTTACATGTGGGGAGACTATATTCATCGTTTTGTTATAAGACTTGGTATTTATATAGTCAACATGTTGAATCGCTATAAACCTTAGTTTAACAATTACCATATATGAGGTGTTATTGAGAGAAACCATTAGCAAACTAATCTTTGAACTTTTATGGTGACTCGAAACTTTTAAATGTGTAACAAAGAAGATTTTAGAATAGCATACAATGGATTTTTGGTATTATAATATCCCAATTAAAATGAACGTGTTACTCGAAACCTCGTGTATGCATCTTGTGTAGATGCAAAAATGTTATGATAAGTACAAGTTAGCTACAAGAAACCTAAAAAATCGAAAAGATTCTTAAACGTTTAAATTTATCCAAACATTTACAAAATTGGAGTAACAAAAATGCCATATCCGAAGAATTTCCCTAATAGCAAGATGAAAAGCTTGAATTTATTTTTTATAACTAAAGAAAAAACTGGAAAGTTTCACCTTCTCCGACTCCAAAACACATGCAAAATAACAAGAAACCCAAATAAAACGATCAAACCAAAAAAGTATGCAAAATTATACAAAATAGCCGGTAACTTGATGGATACAAAATGGTAGCACACGGAACTTCGACTTATATAGTATAAACTTGATAGAATATTGTGTCTAATATATGACATGACAAACGTGGATAACAAACTTTCGGAATGGCAATCGACTATTTGTTTGAGATGTAAATTTAACAAACAAAAGTTTTATTCTAGGTACATTCACTTTTACTTTATTTTTAACCACAATTTTGTTTGAATTTATCAATGCAAGGCGCTTGTAAATTATAGTTCAAACAAAGGCTTTCCTCTTATAAAAAAATGCATTATACGAATGAACGAACGGAACTCAAACCATAATAACTTCATAACAATGATAGTTGAAGAGGATGTTTTTATACGATGGAAGTGAAAATTTAAGTAAAACTTTGTCTAAATAGGTCTTTTCTAGAAGAAGTCATCAAGTAACCAAATGATCATAACGCGAAAAAAGACCTTTACATCATTTATTTGATTCGCTTACAATTTATCTTGATTAAACAACTCAACGTTGTGTAAACTTAGAAGAAGAAAAATTAAGCTCAAACATACTTATTTTATCATTTTATGTAATACTAATCCATATCCATAAGTATAATAAACATGACCTAAATAACCAGATAAGAATTTACTATATTAAGCTTAAAGCTTAATTACAAAAAAGTAGTACGAATTAAAAGTCAACAAACTTAGCTTAAAAATGTATAACCATTCAAATAATCATATGTTTATGGGTGTTTGTTTGGGCTTATATAAGGAGCTTATAGCTTATTTACATTTCGGCTTATGTTTCATAGGCCCGGATTTTTCGGTTTATATAACTATTTATGTACTTATTACTGTTTATTAACCAACATCACACAACTTCAAATAAACAAAACATAAAAATTTCTGCAGATTTCTACTTTAGGCAGAAACCTTTTTTTTTTCTTTCCTTGCAGAGGTTGTTTTTGTGCACTCTGTGTTTGTTGTTAGTGTTTGCAGGTTTTGTTTTTGGTTAGTGGGTCGAGCTTGATTCTCATGGTCTTTTTCGGTTTTTGTAGTTTTTGTTTGTTTCTTTTTTTGATGCAATGAAATTGCCATTGGGTTTTTGAAAGAAAATAAGTCAATTACATCAAATTGGCATAAAAATCTTTTCTTACATATTTTCTTTTGAAAAAAAATAAGCCATATATGTTACATTGGATAAAAATATTTTTGTTGGTTTAATGTAATTAAACAAAAAATACACCTATGGTTAAAGAAATGAAAAGAATAAAAGCATGTTGTGGTTAGTTAAATAGGCTATATTTTGTCGGAATTAAAAAACGGACTTCATTATGTAACAATTTAGCAAAAAAAAAAAAAAAAAAGAAATGTTATAGGTCTTGGATGACATTTTTTTGGAAAGGCATGTAAATTTTTCAGCGAAAGCTACCGAAAATATGATACACTTGAACTAAGATCCCGACCTAAAACCCAAAAGGCAGGCGAATGCAATTTAGAATATTATTTTAGGTTAATGTGATAAGATATATGAAGCATTTCAACATAAGTGATCATAGTTTAAGCATATTAATAATTATTACAACTAACATAACTTTAAGTTTTGATTAGTGCAAATGATGTGTTGATGTGAAAAATTACTATTAAAACTATAAATTTGAGTAATATTACAATGTTTAACTTTTCAAATGTGTATGGTTTCCTAAACCATTAAAATTTTAATTGTTTTAAACAAACAAATTTTGAAAACTGAATTATAACAGAGATTTTGATTATTTTTCTATTTTGTTTAAAAAAAAAAAATTATGAATAAATAATTATTATATGTAAAATAAGATATAGAGGAAACATTGGTTGCATGAGACAGAAGGAGTTTCCTCCAATTGGTCATTATCTCCACCATTTCCTTACAACTTTTTCGTACAATAATCTGTTTCCACTACCTTTGTACTCTTTGCTTCCAAAAACACAAAACAATACACAATAGTACAATACTATTATTTTTATTATATTATTAAGGGTGGTATTTTATGATGAGAGTTTAGCTTATTTGCTACACTATTATTTAGTTTATAATCTAAGTTTACACAAAAATGAACCCTCTCAAATAAACTCATAAACATATTGGATAAGTATTTGGCTTGTATATTAAAATTACTAAAGAATTATACATAAATTTGTTTCGTTAAAAAATGGAAAGCGCCTTCATACCCTTTTGTTTCCGATATTGAGAATGTCGACCACCCTCACGCCCCTTCGTTTTCGATAGTGTTCATAAATCTCTGGAAAATAAGTTCGAGCTTGTATTTTATGTTTCATTTTTGTTTAAATTTTAATTATCTTAAAAACCGTATATGTATTAAACGAATAAATTACACCATTAAAACGAACATTATTTCCTCTTTCTATAGAGCAACCACTTGGTATACTTTTGACGAAAAAAATTTCGGGTTTTTTGACGGGTTTTAGAAAATTTATGTTTTAAAATCACAGCTTTATCACATATGATTTTAGTAGTTTGACTTATAATTTTTGTGTTTTTTCTTTTCGATTCTAGTTGAATATACATCATATAACATATTAAAAATAAGTTCGAGTTCGTATTTTATGTTTCAAAGCAACATATAAATAAATGAATATGAAATAAAGTCACAAACAATTAATACCCAATAATTGAATTTAATGCAACCATGAGTTTCATATATGAATGGAGGCATAATGAATGTGTTTTACACTAAATGTCATTTGATGATTTAATTCATGAAATGGGAGTTTGAGTGTGTCTAAGGAATTTCACCAAATCCTTCACATAAAGAAGCTATAAAATCACCTCAAAGCAAGGAATTCTATTTATATAAAAAGTTACATAAAAGGGACACCTCAAACATTCATGGATCCCAAACGAGATTTTGAATTTTTGGCTTTCATAAATGTGTATTTTAGTTTGACCTTTTTAATTCATGAGGGTTTTCAAGTATTTTACTTTTGTCTTAACGTTGTTATCATGTGAATATGTTGTCATGTATTCACTTATCCGATTGTTGTTTATATGAGATTGATTAACATATGTATGGTTAACTCAAGTATAATCGTGAATTACGCTTTTAGTTATACACTTATACATATAAAGGCGTCCACATTTATAAACCAACAAGTTAGTCTCGCGTAAAGGGGGGGGGGGGGGGGGGGGGGGGAATTCGTAGGTTCACATTGTGTGAAATCCGTCAAAAAACATCTAGTTTTACCATTTATTAAAAGTAATATTTGATAAAACTAGTTATTTATGAAAAATATTAAATGACATAAAAATATTTTCAAGACATAAAATAGTTATATTTTCAAGATTTTACAAATAAAAATAAAAAAAAAATATCACACATGTTGTGTGTACGTGTGAGAGAATGTATATATATATATACATATAATAATCTGTACGTATATGTTACAACAGTAGCAACCAGTTTCAGACGCGGCGTTGGGACTGACACGTCAGTTGTGAGTTGGTGCAAAAGCACGCCACTTTGTCCACAGCCACCAAAAGGAAATCACCCTGTCACGTGACTTTTTCTTTTTTTTCCTTTCACCAAAACAGTTCTAAACCTATAACATTGCGACACGTGGATATGACCCACTAGAGACATTCGATGTTCTTTGATGGAATGTTTGGCTCACATACCTTTGTTGTCACGTTTTAGAAATTTGATCATTGCTGATCTTAATTTTTGGATTAAAAGTAATTAAATAATATTTAATAATTTGTAAATCCAAGAACACACTTACTAATCTATTTTAAGTGTTTTCTAACAAATCAAACAAAAAGTTTATAAACTAATATCAAAAAATATTATTTAAAACTAGTATGATATCCGCGCGATTCAGCGACGATAATAAATATATAAATCGATAGTGCATATTTTGTTACAAATAATTTTACGAAGGATGAATATTTTCGGTTTATTAACATTCAGAAATTCTAAGGATTAACTCTATTTATTTGAATTTTACACACTAAAAATTGATTGTTTTAAGTTTATAGAAAAAGAAATTTAGTTATTTCAAAATTTTAAGTATATATGGTATGTGTGTTATGGAGTTATGTTTGTAATTATTTAATAAATGTTTAGTTAAAAGGGTAATTTAGTAATTTACCATGCTTAAATTTCAACATTTTATACCCGTATGCTTTATAATGTATATAGATAGAAGATGATTTGTTACAATTAAATTATTAAAAAAATCTCATTTTTACAATTGCGGGTTAAAATGAATGAATTATTAGTTAATTCTGGTTAAGGTTTTGGAGAATGGATTGGAGGTCATATCGAACCTTGTTGGTTCCCAATTAATCGGTCGGACCACCAGTCAGACTATTAGACTACAACGCTGGAAAAATTACAAAAATTCAAAAACATGATATAACAACCATAAAATCGATGTAAAAGACAAATAATAAAGTCGAACCAAACTAGTCTCAAAACCTTGTTTTAACGTTATAAAGTCGACTCAACCCGGTTTACCACTGCTCATGATAAGACTTGCCATCAAATCTTGGTCGAACCAAACTAGTCTCAAAACCTTGTTTTAACGTCTTCATTGTATCACATTGTCTTCATTTATTGTTCGAAACAGAATTTCAGCTAGATTGTTTACATGAAAGTTATATAAAAGTGTTTGGGATTGTTTTGTGATTATTAGAAGTCATGAGAAATATTTATGGTAAGATGTTTAAATTAATAATAAATTTGTTAAAAGTCTATTTATGAAAGTAATCATGCCAAATGATGTAACCTGTTATTGTAGTTGTCTAAGTTTGAGATTGCAACTTTTTTACAATTAATAATGGAAAAGTTTATAATGATCAACGTTGTCATGATGAATGATATGACATTTATGACTCTCTTTGAATTTTACTATCATTTTCCCTTGTAAATAAATTATTAAATTATTCTGATTATTATGTGATCTATAAATTCGGTCAGATTTTAATGATACTAATAAAAAATATATGATCTATAAATATTAAGATTTGTTTAAGAGTTTGCTAGAAAGTATGGGGGTTTATCATAAAATTATACCAACTATTGGCATGTAAATAATAATAATAATGACGATTGATGTGAAATATGTGATAGATCATTGGTCATTTAAGATACATTAAAAATTCAATATCATCATATGATTTGACATTATATTATGTGACACTATAAAACATCACATTTTGAAATCAAAGAAATGGAAAAGTAAGGAACTATGGATCAAACTTATTTTCTTTTTACATTTTGATATTGTATATTTGTATATGTATAGTATAGTACCCGCGCGGTGCATCGGTGACGAAAAACTGATATTTCATATAATTATGCTGAAAGACATATGATCACGAAAAATTAATTTGAAGAAAGATAAATAACATGAAAAGAAATATTTAAACTACAATCATAAGACTGAGGGGTGTGGGGCGTGGACCAAGCAACAACGCCGGCCACATCATCAAAACAACGCCCAACAACGCCCCCTTCCACACCGCTAGGGGCGTTGTCGGCAAAATTGAGCCGTTGGCGTGGTTCAGACAACGCGGTGGTGAGAAAGAAACAACATGCAACGGCACATTTTTAAAAAACCAACGGCACATTTTTAAACCAACCTAAACTTTTTCTATAAATACCAACTCAATTTTATAACAAAAACCACATAAACTCTCTCTTTCTCTCTCAATTTTTATAACAATCTCTATATTTTTATACATTCTTTCAATAATGTAGTATGTTTTTTATTGTAGTATGTTTTTTTTTTTGTAGTATGTTTTTTTTTATAAATAAATTGAAGTATTTTTTTTTTAATAAATTGTAGTGTTTGTTTTTTTTTAATAAAAATACAAGTTTTAAAATTTCATTTATATAAAAAAAATTATAAATATACAACTTTTTAAAATTACACTCTCTTTCCTCTATCACTCCACATCATCACACAACCACACCACCCATTTTCATCACTCCACATCATCACACTCTCTTTCCTACAAATCACACTCTCTTTCCTACATATCACCTCTATCACTCCACATCATCACCCCATAAAGCCCACCACACCCCATAGTCTAATGTAGAATCTGAAATACAAAAGTCGATATAAAAAAGCAACATTAACTTCTAATAAACTTGTATTTTATTCATCACGTAAAACTTTTCGGTAGACAACATTTGATGTGTATACTACGTCTCGTTTAACATCTTTGGCAGGTTTCACTAACACATTTGTATTTTCACGTGATATCTCTTTTGACAACGCCACATAGAGTTGCCCATGTGAAAAAACGGATTCCGATAGATAAACACCGACGTGTGGAATTATTGATTGTCATGGCAAAACTAAGTCGTATGGGAAACTGTTTTCGCTTCAGTTTGAACGGAAACATGTCGTCGTCCCGACGGACAAAGAGGGATTTTTGGCAAGAATACTCTTTTTCGAGTATGTTGACCAACAAGAATTTCTGCATCAATGATAGATCATTGGTCATTATAAGATAAATTAAAAATTCAATATCATCATATGATTTGACATTATATTATGTGACACTATAAAACATCACATTTTGAAATCAAAGAAATGGAAAAGTAAGGAACTATTGATCAAACTTATTTTCTTTTTACATTTTGATATTGTATATTTGTATATGTATATAGAGGGTTGTTAGTGAATCGGACGAACAATAACATGGTTTGTTCGTATTTGTTCTTTTAACTTTATCAAACAAATGAACAAACATAAACAAATGAATAATTGATTTTTCTTATGTCTACGAACTTTATGCCACATGGTTGATGATATGTTTGGTTTACGACCAAAAATGTCAGTTCCTACTTGAGATAGAGTGGTGCAATTAGTGTCACGAAATTTGTTTTACAACAATGCTATTAGTTTTTAAAGAAATAAATGGAAACAAACAAATCTTTAAAATTTGTGTGTTTAGACTATTTTACTATAATGTCTTTGTAAATAAGCGTATCAATGGTAAATCCGTCAATACAACACTACTAATTAATGTATTGGTTTCAAAATGTAAACACTACATTTTCATAAAGATCGATACAATTTCGCTGTTCATGTACTTTGACATGTATATTTTTTCACCTTACAATAAATGTAACTATATTATTAAATAGTGTCTTTTTGATAGAAATTATGAAATTTGCTTAACACCTAATCACCAATATATACGAAATACTCAAAAGAGATAATTTGGGAACACAAACTCCTATACTTCACTCGATTATGGTTGGTATCATTACAAAACAATTATGTTAAGTAATGTCTGGTGTAAGTTTAAATAACATGCAATAACAACTACATAATGTAAGGTGTTGTTCTTTTAAACCAAAGGTTTTTCCTCTGAATCTGAATACCAGCTCTGAATAATCAGAGGTGGTCCAAAACTCTGAATCTGAATCAATATCCAAAACTCTGAATCTGAATAATCCCCGTGAAAATCTTGGGCGTCCGAGAAGATTTGATCTCCGGTGGATGCCACCAAAATGGTGAGAAGAAGAGAGAGAACAGGGAAAAGATGTTAGGGTTGGATTTTTTGAGTGGTGGCTGGAATAAAAATAAAAAAAGACCTAACCAGAGATGAAAAAGAGATATTTTATGTAGGGTTGTATCAGAGGTAAAAAGAGGTTTTTGTCTCTGGTTGAAAAAAAAAAGAAAAACAAAATTTTTAAAACCTCTAACCGGGTCAGAGTTCAGAGGCTATTAAGACTTTTTTTTCCAGAAAAGAACAGCACCTAAGTCTCTTAAATGAATCACGTTTCTTTTAATCCCATACTTTTAAAAATTATACAAACACATAAATAAACCTACAAACCTGTTACGTAATTCAAAACAAACACCTTTCAAGAAACCACAGAGATCGAAATAAGTCATTATACAAACACACCCTAATCTTCTTACAAACCAAACCACATAAGAAGACAAAAGAATTTGTTCAGGTAATACACCAAATGACATGACGGTATTGTGTGAAATTCCTAAACTACCCCTGTAATTTAGCTATATATACTAACTAGATCATCACCATCATCAACACACACTACCTTCATTGTCTTCTACAGTTTTCCTTAAGCTCACTTTCTCTCTCACTCCGGCGATAAAATGTCTGGTAGAGGCCGTGGTAACACCGGCGTCGGACAACCATCATCGTCACCTTTTCCATCTTCACCAACACCCATTCGTCCCGTTCCGGCAGCTCAAAGCGCCCTACGCGCCGGAGCTCAGCCCTTTTCCTTACCTACTTCCACCGGAGTAACCGGTTACCGTCCAGCTCCACCTTCTATCACACCATCATCTCTCCCACAAAACTTCCAAAACATAACCATCACTTTACCAGCCTCAACCATTCCTGTACAGCCTCAACCAGACACCATAAAATGCACCACCGGTTCTGGTCCGGTAACCGTGCCGTTAATACCTTCTTCCTCCAAGCTTCATAAAGCTCCGGCGAGGCCTGGATTTGGTACGGTTGGAAGGAAGCTGATGATTACCGCTAATCATTTCCTAGTCGACCTTGGAAAAGCAGATCCGTATCAGTATGATGTAAGTCTTCTATTTTTTCGTAAATATATAGATACAGATATATGTATGTATATACGTTGTTTTGTTTATGATATAGTATGTTATTTTATTATTATTTGGATTTTTTTGTTTTTATTTTTACATGACATGTTTAGTTTAAAATAATTGCTATATTTGTTAAAAGTTATAGATATTATTTGTTATTTTAGATTTTTAAAATTATTTTCTCTCAAAATATTTATTGTGTTTGTAACTTAGGTTAAAATAACTAAACATGTTTGTTATATTGGAGTATTTGTTATTTTATATTTTTGAAATAATATTTCTGGATTTAAAAGAAACATGTTCATAATATCTATTGTGTTTGTAACTTAGGTTAAAATAACTAAAAGTGATTGTTATATTTGATATTATGATTATGATGATTTTTTAGATTTATATGTAGAGTTTTGAATCATATTTTTTTTTTGTGAAAGTATAGATACTACTCTTTTTATTTACATTTTAACAATAATTATTTGTAGTTTATCTTAGATGAAAATAACTAAATGGGTTTGTTATAAGAGTATTTGTTATTACGCCGATTTTGTTAGTTTACACTACTTGTAAACTACTCATGTGTATGTTATATTGTATTATTTCAACACAAATATATCATATGTGTAAACTCACAATCGCCTTAATAACAAATACTCGGTATACAAGTGTTACTTTTAAGTGATTATAATGATTATATATATTTAGATAATGATGTTACTTGTAACTGATATTTATCTATATAGTTTATAATGAGGTGAAAGTGATTGATTCAGTTGTTACTTAATATAACTTGACATTAACTTTTGAATTTGTTTATGCATAGAGAGTAGTTTATAGTTAAGTTTGTGATTTGTTAACAGAAGTCAAACTTTATGTGTAGATTACCATAACTCCGGAAGTGACGTCGAAAACAAAATGCCGGGATATCATGAACTGTTTATTTAAGGAGTTCAAGGAATCTCAGTTTGGTAATCGGAAGTTTGCGTATGATGGGAAGAAAAGTGCTTTTACAGCTGGGGAGTTGCCGTTTGAGTCCAAGGAATTTATCATTAGTGTCCCGGAGAAAGATGGGTAAGTATTGTTTAGTTCAAAGATCTTTTTTCATATTCATATTTTTGAAAGTTTGTTATTGATTAGCATTTTTGTAATTTGTAGAAGGATTCGTGATTTTAAAGTTGCAGTGAAGTTTGCGGCTAGGAAAGACCTTCATCATCTCCGGGAGTTCTTGAGTGGGCGCCAACATGATAATCCTCAGGAGACTATCCAGGCACTTGACGTAGTTCTTAGAGAGACGGCTTCGGCAGGGTATGATTAATATCTCTTGTTTTTACCTTTATACATATCATGTTTAACATCTGTTTTTTGAAATGCAGGAAGGAAATTGTTGGCCGGTCGATATTCAGTACCTCATTCGATATAGGTGCGCTTGGTAATGGGGTCGACTACTGGAGAGGTTTTTACCAAAGTTTACGTCCAACGCAGATGGGACTCTCTCTTAATGTTGGTAAGTTCAAATGGTTTGATGTTTATACTTATGCCTATAGACTATAGTAATTTTAATGTGTGGCTTTATAATTTTACGTCCGGCTCTTCATTTTTCATGGTCTTTGTATGCAGATATGTCTGCAAGGGCTTTCTATCGTCCAATGGTTGTCTCCGATTTCGTCATGGATTTCCTTGGCAAAGATGTCACAAGGCCCCTTTCTGATCAAGAACGACAGAAGGTATTATTTACTAGCTTAGCTACATGATTACAATATTTATCATTACCTTATTAACAGTTTATATTAATTTTCGTTGTAAATCATAGATTAAAAAGGTATTGAAAGGTGTTAAGGTGGAGGTCTCCCGAGGTGACTATAACAGAAGCTATAAGGTTCAAGACATTACCGTTCAGACAACCAGCCAGCTAACGTAAGTTTGCATCTATTATATCGGAAATTTAGTTTGTTAATGTTTTTGTTAAGTAAGTTTTGTTTTACATTTCTAGTACTAAATAAACGAATGATGATTTCTCAGTGGAGAATGAACCTGTCATTTTCCATTGAAATGATTAGATAAACATTAGTCCCATGTATCGAAATACCCGTTTGTTTCTTTGGGTATTAGATACTCACTTTGGGAATAAATCGCTAGCGTGGTCAATAACAGACTTTGGGAATAATTTGGACACGCTTAAAAATTTGGTTTTTGACAAGTTTGCCTTCAAATCACCACAATTCACCCCCTTTTTCAATGTGGTTTTGACTTGTTTTCGTTTTATGTAATAGCTTTCCGATTGACGACAATGGCACAACTGTATCTGTGGTCCAATACTTCCGTGAGAAGTACAACATGAACCTCAAATATCCATTTCTGCCTGCAATTCAAGCGGGAACCGATGCTAGACCAACATATCTGCCCATGGAAGTAAGGAAATCACCATTGTTTATCTTTTTTAATACCAAAAATCTCATATTATATTATAACTAACCTTTTCCTATATCAACATGACATAAAGATCTGTAAGCTTCTTGATAGTCAACGGTACACAAAGAAGCTGAACGAGAAACAAGTTACATCCATGCTGAAGGCCACTTGTAGACGTCCCAAAGACCGCGAGAACGAGATTAAGGAAGTAAGAATTTGACACTTTTCGTTGGGTATCATTGTTTCAAAAAAAATCTATTTTATTTAATTTTTTGAAATGTTTTAACTTCGTAGGTGTTAAAAGAGAACAAATACAATGATGATAAACTGGTAAGTGAAGATTTTGGAATGCATGTGAACGAGCAGATTACATCCATTGAAGCCCGAGTCTTGCCACCTCCAGCAGTAATGACCTTAACTTTTTTATAATTATGTTATACTGATTATTTGTGTAATATTTGTGTTTGTTTAATTATAAAATTTAATCACTTTTGTTGCTGTTTCAGATCAAGTATCACCAGTCAGGGCGTAATTCTGAGGTTAATCCGCAAGTTGGTCAATGGAACATGATGAATTTGGTAAATCTAAACTTCATTTATTAACTTTTTGTTGCTGTTTTTTTAATAACTGTTAACTAAGGTATAATTTCTTATGCAGAAAATGTTTAAGGGAGGAACAGTTGACTTCTGGACTATCATTAACTTCTCGAGGCAAAGACACGATGCTGTGAATGGGTTCTGTAATGGTATCATATCAATGTGCAGAGACAAAGGAATGGTATGAGCTTCTTAATAAAATCTTTAACTTATTCGTGTAAACTTTTTTTCTAATCAGATCTTTGTTTACGTTTACAGGTCTTTAATACTCAACAATTGACTCCGATTCTTTCTGCTCGTCCCAACAACATTGAAGAGGCCCTTATTGACATTCATGGTCAATGTAGGTCGCAGCTCTCAAAGCTTGCACCTGGTAGTTCTCTGCAGCTGTTGCTCGTGATCCTCCCTGAAGTGACGGGTTCTTACGGGAAGATAAAGAGAATCTGTGAAACCGAGCTTGGTATCATTACTCAGTGTTGTCAACCGAAACACATTATGAAGCCTAACAGACAGTACTTTGAAAATGTCTCGTTAAAGATAAACGTCAAAGTAAGTATATTTTACTTACAGTTTCTTCCAAGTTAATGTTTTTATAGTTTCATTTTATAATGAAATTAGTATTGTTATAACTATTTTTTGATATATTTAAAAGGTTGGCGGAACCAATGCAATCTTGGCCAAACAGCTTCCAGTAATCTCTGAACGCCCAACAATCATTTTTGGAGCAGATGTGACTCATCCTCAACCTGGAGAAGACTCGGGCCCTTCTATAGCTGCTGTAATTTTTCTTTTCTTCGTAATTAGCATTATTTTTTTAATTAAATCATGACATACTTACTTGGTTTTAATCTTCTTAAAGGTTGTTGCTTCAATGGACTGGCCAAACGTGACAAAATACCGGGCGTTGATATCTGCACAACCTCACCGACAAGAAATCATTGAGGATCTCTACACGACAACTACTGATCCAAGGAGGGGTGTTATTCACAAGGGCATGATCAGGTAATAACTTAAGAAAAGAATCAATTCGCTAATAGGAACACTAAGAAGTTTTTCGATCTCTAACTATTTTTTGTTTTGTTTCAGAGATCAACTTATTGCATTCAAGAATGCAACTGGACACAAACCTCACAGGATCATATTTTACAGGTTAATAGTTATAAACTATAAGGTTTTCGTTTACTATATATCATTGTTTTTTTTTTATTGAATATCTAATTACGGAAACTGGTATTTACAGAGATGGTGTTAGTGAAGGGCAGTTTAATGATGTATTGCTTCATGAGATGGATAAAATCCGCAAGGTATTTTATTTTCTGATAAGTTTTAAGAACTTGTAAATTGTTATGTTAAAAAGACTTATAACTTTTTAATCATTGTTTAAGGCTTGCGTATCATTGGAGGAGAATTACATGCCTCGTGTGACCTTTATCGTTGTCCAGAAGAGGCATCGTACACGTTTGTTTCCTACGAATGCTAACGATAGGTCAAGTACAGATAGAAGCGGAAATATCCTTCCAGGTTTGTATTATTTATAATTACTGAAGTTTTTTAGTTAAATTCTATTTTCTAACTGTTAAATTCTTTTTTAGGAACTGTTGTGGACACCAAAATCTGTCATCCGACCGAGTTTGATTTCTACCTCTGCAGTCACGCCGGTATTCAGGTAATACTTCAATAGTCAAATATAACTTTTTGTTGTTATATTTTCTGTCATTAAGAATAGTAACAGTTTCCTTAATCTGATTTTTGAATAAATTTAACGTAGGGAACAAGCCGTCCAGCTCATTACCATGTCCTTTATGACGAAAACAAGTTCACTGCTGATGGATTACAGATGCTTACAAACAACCTCTGCTACACGTACGAAACACTTCTCTTATTTCTTATTAATATTTTGGTGAATATAGTATAGTCATAGAGATCTGATGAAATTTCTTATTACATTTCAGCTACGCTAGGTGCACCCGGTCTGTTTCGATAGGTATACACTTTTAACTTTTTTATTTACTTGTCAATTTTAAATTTGAAATGTTAAAAGTTATTTGGAGGTTGAATTTAATTAATGTTATTTTTTTTTTGTGTTTGCAGTTCCTCCAGCCTACTATGCTCACTTGACTGCGTTTAGGGCGCGTTACTACACAGAAGGCATGGTATCTGACAGTGAATCAGATTCACAATCACAAGCTAGTGGTAGGGCGACACGTGAGAGGACTGCTGAGATACGTCCACTCCCCACAATCCGTGACAATGTGAAGGCGGTTATGTTCTTTTGCTGAGTCTTTGGTATTCTATCTATTTGATCAAAACATATTTCAGTACTTTCAAGTTTTTGGTGGTTAAATTATCGTTACAGCTTAGTCTTTTGGTATTTTGGTGGTTAAATTATCGTTACAGCTTAGTCTTTTGGTATTTTGGTGGTATTGTAAATGATGACTACGGTCTACGGGTTAGGCAGATATAGTTAGTTTTTGGCAGTTGGATTTTGTAACGAAAATTTCAGACAATACTTGATGTATTGGCTTTATGGTTTATAACATTATATTCTACCTTTCACTAGACGAAAGCCTCTTTTAATTCAAAATTACGTTGTTGAAATTATTCTTTTTGTTTGTTAACTCTGCTTGGGTGTTTCTATCATCTGAATCGAATGCTTCGTTGAATTTATATTTTGAAACAACTGTTTGAGTAAATAATGTTTGCAATATTGTTAGATTGTTAGTATTTATCTCTTACAGTGTGCAAAACTTGAAGAAACATAACTTTTAATAAAACCTTGTTCAAAACCGTCTTTTCTTTGCTGCTATATTCTTTTAAAATGTTTGATTTACGTTTGGGTATACTATTAACCGGTTAACTTGAGATATTACCTTCAAAAAGTTTTGTTTGAAGTTCGTGACCTTTTAATGGTTGAAAACAAGTTCTTTACCTATAATAAAAATTCGTTAATTTATCTTTCTATGCAATATACCCTATTGAAAACCATTAAGTTCACAATTTACAAAATTGCATAACTTAGATTTGTACTAAAGAGTGTGTACGTTGTGTTCCCTCCTACCCTAAAACCGAATCTACATATTGTTAATTTAAATCAAAAGCGCGTATGACGGTTATGCTATAAATAAAAACTAAGATAAATGTAGTAAGGAAGCAAGAATCATGATAGGAATCAGCTTGTAAATTATATTATGCATTAAACTTCTATATTCCATTGGACTAGCATTTGACATCCTTCTGCGACCCCTTGATTTAGTAGACACCTTAACGGGCGTTTTACCTAACAACATGATTAACAATGCTTAAACATTTGTCCTGCAAATGCTATATTAAAAAGTTTAACGGTGGAAGGACTTACAATCATGGTCAACCCATCCAATTCGTTGACCACCAATGTCGTAAACAACACTCTTGTCTTTCAGAACAATGTCTACATGAAAGAAGATCGCGTTAAAATGCAATTAAGAACTCAAAGGATATAAATTCTAGAGGTGGCAGGATGGGCGGGTATGGTATCGAGTCATTTTTAGTTTGGGTCGGGTTAGAACGGGCCACAAACATTTTTTGTCCCTTTTTAGAATGTTGTGTGTGTTAAAACTAGAAGTTCAAACCATTTGACCCGTTTCTTTTCAGGTAAATTTTTTGAATTAGTCGGTTTAAAATAGAATTTACCAACAAAATCAAATGATATACCTCCTAGAATCGTGAGTCCCTCACCCTTAACCTTCTGAAAGCCGATGCACCATGCCGATTCATCGTCCTATGAAAAAAATAATTCTCGTTCATATTAACAAAAGCACAATACAATTTCGCTTGTTTAACTAGAAAAAGTAACTTAAAATATAGTCTTTTAACATAGAAATACCACAGATTTTTGTTTCAAAAGATAGTTCTCTGGCTTTAAAACCATTGAAGCATCACCCGCAAAATTCAAGCTTACACTAGGAAACTCAGAGACACTGAAACGATACTAAAAACGTGTAAAAGACCGTATGGATATACATTCATAAAGCGGTATTAAATTTCTAGATGTTAAGAACAAACCTATTTTTGGTTATATAACACTTATATCCCTTTGCATCAAAAGGCTGGACAGATTGAGGAACAGATTTCGTAATCTGCAATAACGGAAATCGTTAGTATTCAGGAGCAATGTGTAGAGTTTATGACATAATTTCCCTTTCGTACTTACAGCTTCCACAAAAGGATTGTAGGCCTCCTCTGCTAGGTATCCGAGCGTTGTCCCAGAATCAATTATGGTTCCTTTTCCTTTGTGTGATGATTCAAAAACTGATGGATCAATCGACAATGTTTTGTCGTTGACGGAAATACTCTTCAGATGTAGATTATAATGTGGACTGAAAAAAATAACATTTTTGTGTATAACAATTGTTAGAACGTTTCCATTTCTTCAAGAAAACTTTCATTTAGTAATTCGTAAAAAGTGTCAGTGTATGTCAAAAAGCTGACACAAAAATGAAAGAAAACGTACTGTGATGGGACAAGCGGCGAATACACCATTTTTGGATGAATGATCTGACCAAGAACCAAAATACCGCCACCTTCTCCATCGCCAACAAGACAATGAGAAAAGGCATCTGGAGCTGCCCCTTGCAAAGCAAGTTGTGAGATGACCGATAAACCTTGTTGACCAAACCCGAAAAGCCCATCAACTGCTCTAGCGGACATAGACAATTCCCCGGACTGAGATGTGCTACATCTGTTTCATAACTATGTTTCATGAACACGTGATTTACCTAGAATTCGTGAAGGGTTGTTCAATTATCAAATAAAAAGGTAACAAATTTTAGCTCACCCGAACATAACATTGGCTGAAGCATTAGATGATGGGTTTGTATTATCCGACATCATATCCAAATGGATTAAATCAGACACATAATAGCCCGTAGTCGAGCTACCATCACCATATTCAAATTTATAACCACACCGGTTATTTGAAACACATTTTGCATCACTAGATTGGATCCCAATAGAACACCTTTTGTCTGAACAAGATATCAAAGAAGATGTAGATGAACTTGAAGGGTCATAAAATGAAACCGGAACCTGTTTTGGTATGAAAACATGGGGTCAAAGATTAGACATTTTGAAGTTAAACCGCAACGAAACGTACTGTAAAAGAGAGTTTGAATGAGTGTTTGCATTACATTAAGTCCACTTGATGCCGGGCAACCTTTGCAATCTTTGCAGTTGACCCATAATACATCACTTCCGGTGTCGATTTGTACTATATATTCCTTTGAAGGAGAACCTAATTGGACTTTTGTATAATAAAGCCTACATTGACAAATATGTATCGAAAATAAATAAAGTCTTACCCAAATAAATACGAAACAACAAAGAATCAGAATTCCGAATAATAAAGCTCGCGAATTTGGTTCAGTTTCAAGTTATAGAATAAGGTTTTTTTTTGTCCAGTTTCTTGAAATCTATATGTAAAGAAAAAACAAACCAAGAAACTACCCAGCGCGATAAGGATCATAAGTGCCTTCAAGTGAGAAATCAATATAACCTTTCTCCTTCTGTTGCAAAAATCTACGATGTCTTAAACTATCTCTATCTCTAATTTCGCTCAATTCCATTCCATCATTATGCGAAAAAGCTCTCTCGAGTTTAAGACTCACATGAGACTTACATAAAACACCCACCCCATTCAACAACACGACCATAAAAACCACGGAAAATGTCAACGTTGCCAGAAATCCGACATTTTTAGAATCCGGCATCACTTATTTTTAAGGACTTTTATAAAACACGAAACATTCAATAAAACTCGGTTAAATTATACATACACACGAGATGAACATTTAGATTCCAATGATTAAAAAATGGATAATGTTGGTGAAAAATTCATATTAGTTTTTGTTAAAATTATTGGTGTTTGATGAAAGATTACATGAACCCCTAAATTTATTAAACACTCCCGCCATAAATTCGTTATTGGTTCAATTTAACTTTGAGAAAGTTACATAAATAGTCCTTTATGAAATCTTATCTTTCTTTAATAATCCTTTAAGCAATTTTAATCATCCAAGAGATCTTTTGACCTGTCTTTCAATAGTATCGATAAATCAACAACATAAGTTTTAAAATACTTCTAGTACGAATGTTACTATCTTACAATTATACTTTACCAAACTTGTCCACTTGTCCTTGTTGGAATATTACATCGATATCATTTAAAAGAGTGTCATGTGCAAGAACAAATCAATAATCTCAACGAAGCATCAGCAACACACCAAGTCGCCAACATTGCAATAGTCTTAATCACAGGAATAATAAACATTGGTTATGTGTTTCAAGGAGTTCATACGTATAACTAAAATCTACTTTTGTAGTACGATACAGTTCCTTCTAAGAAAGACCGTTATTAACAACAATGTCTAGAAGCAAATAGATCACTTATCATTCTCATCAAGTACAAAAACCGGTTTAGTTCTCACTTTCGCAAAAAATCTGATGAATACATAAAATTAATCCTTCAAAAAAACTCCGCTTTCATTCTTCTTTGAGCAGAAGCGATGTGCATGATAAAAGCGAAGACAATTCCTCTGGTGTTGCCATTCCAAAACCTTGCCAACGTATTCTACCATATTTGTCAAGTAAGAACATGTAACTGTGTCATGTTAATGATAACAAACGTTTATATTAATATATGGTTATCATTTCAAAACACTAAATAGAACTATAAAACAGAATGGGGAAGCGATTAATACCCGGTTAAAAGGTTTAGTACTTTCAGCTCCTTTCTGAAGTAATAATGATCGCCAAAAGCGTAGGCTATTTGTTTCTGTAACACACCATGTTCTTGGGGTTTTGACTTCTTCAACATGAGAAGTAATAGTTTCTTCATCGGTGTTAGAGACAGCACCCACGATTCGATGAACGAGATCTGAAACAAAAGAAACTAATAACGTCAAGCAAGAAACATAAATTTCACCCAAAACTAAGAATATAAAATAAGGAAGGTGTTAATCAAGTCCTAATACCTCATATAGCTGAACTTTATTCGAGTCTTTGAAAGTTTCAACAAAAGGAGCACTCCAAGAATCAGTCATTTTCTGTAAAATGAGAGCATTTTTCTGTTAGTGTTTTAGGTCGTATATGTCAGCTACTTACAGTTAAACAAAAACAGATAAATGTATAGATCGGTAGTAAATACCAAAGATTTACTTAAACTCGTCATGGATAATACTTTCAAATTGCTTGCTTAACATTTAATTATTTGTAACAAATATAATGTATCTAGTACGACTATGTCACTCAACTGCCTTTAGCATTCAACATATATCAAATATTGTCAAAATCTAAACAAAATGTGACAAAGATTAAAGCAATAACATTCGAACCTGAGAAGTTGCCCGAAATGAAAGACACATCAAAGTTGCTTTCGGAATATCAGTCTTCATCGATTTAACATTCTTCTCGAAAGTAGTAATAGGCAGTTTCGAACTTTTACCATTTGAAAAATTAACTTCTATCTGAGGAAACTTCACAGCTCCTGTTGCCGGGATAATAACCTTACTCGCAGTAGCAATCTACAAACACATACATAAGTAAAAAACGATACAATTCAATATATCTTCATACATCAAAACTTCATTTATTCGAAAAATAACTTTACCTTACCACCGTGTTCCTTAAGTTCAGCCATATCAGCGAAATAACCTCTATTCATTTCATCTTTACTGCCCTAAACCACATAAATTTCACACATAATTCAACCATAGCTTAACTAACTACAAATATACAACAGCATCAAATCACAAAACTTACAGTCGAGCACGCTCTTTCTCAATCGCATCCTTATTTCCAATCTGCATTCAAATTAGGCTTCATTATATATCACAACATAATAACCCTAACATAAATGTAGCTACACAGAACTATAAAAAATAATCAACTTGAGTTATAATACAACGTCATTAATGCCTCGAGTTTGGTAATCTGCATCCAAATTCAGTTTTATTCAGTTATTATACAAAATCGTTAATGCCTAACGTTTGAATACATGCATTCAAATTAGGCTTCCACACAAATCACAACATAGTAACCGACTAACCGTAACATATTTGTAGCTTCATGAGCTACGAAATCGATCAAATGTAATTATATTTTAATTTTGTTAATGCGTAAGGTTCCGTAATATAAATTCAATTAGGCTTCCTGTCAAATCACACTATACTAACCTAACATAACTGTAGCTTCACACATAACTATCAAATTCGGTTATAATATGACGTTGTTGAACTGATAGAGTTAGTTAATCCAATAATGTTCATAACAACATTCAAATAAAACTTAATTATAAATTACAACATACTAACCCTAACATTAACACTTTCCACAGATGTAATAAAACGATTTGATGTATGTAAAACGACGTCGTTAGAAGCTAGGGTTTGGAAATTGAGCTGAAATAAACGATTACCTGATAGAAATCGAGGAATCGATTGGAAGTCAACCGATTGGGAACGTTGACTGGTAGAAATGGTTTATGTTCATGTGTGAATAACAGTTGTGAAGTGAAAGTAACCGCCGCCGATCTAGATGTCGTCAGCTTCTTTAACCGGATCATCATCTCTAAATCTCCGTCACCGGTGACGGAAATGTGAAATTGGGAGAAATTTTGTTGCAGGGTTTTGAGAGAGAATTCGGATCTTGGACGGGTATTTTGGATTGATTGTTGCCTTGTTGGGCCTTGACCCGAAAAGATCCGGGCATTATTGGGCTTGAGACGCAGGGGTGTTTGTTTGGGGGCTGGTTATGTTATATTGACATTTCGGCTTATTTTTATAGGTTCGGATTTTATGGCTTATATAGCCGTTTATGGGTTTATTACTGTTTATTATGACATAATAAATAGTAATAAGCTCATAAATGCTTACATAAGCCGGAAATTTCGGACTTATGAAATATAAGCCGAAATATCAATAAGTTATAAGTCCCTTATATAAACTCAAACAAACACCCCTGAAGTTTGCAATGTTGAAACCCAAAGGCCGAAACGAAAGGATTTTGTTTTATTGGTAGCATATGTTGAATGGGTAAAATGTTCTCGTATTAGGGCGGAAATAAGTTGGGTCGAGCCGACTATTGTTAAGTTCAAACTTGACTCGAGTTTAATCGAGTTTTAAATTCCAAGCTCGAGCTCGACTCGGTTTTTGAATTCGTGCTCAAAACTCGGCTCGAGCTCGATTGATTATCCATTTGAAGCTCGAACGCAATAAATAATCATTATATTAACTCGACTTAACTCGTTTCAACTAAATAAATATCCTTATATAGTTACAATAAAAGTGTAAATTTGTAATTTAGCTTAAGTTTGATAAGGCTCGCGAGTCGGACATCTTGGAGCTCGAACTCGACTCGAAAGTCTACGCGAGTTTGACTTGTTTCAACCAAGTTAAATTCGAATAGTTTGCGAGTCGATTTCAATAAGCTTGCGAGCTGCTTCGTCTCATTTATCCCCCCTACGCATATTAAACCTTAAACTTGTCATTTTTTTTAGTAACATTTTGTCCAATTTCTACTAAACAAACAATGTTATAGGTTATAGCATAAAATCAATTTTTTTATATACATCTTTTGGTTCAATTGACTTATCTGAATCTTTCTTCATACAAGATGCTTACAGAGAATAGATTTTTTTGGTTCAAGAATTTACTTGATAGTACATAGTTATTAATGTAGTTTGTATAACTCATTAACTCGATTAATATAAAATTTGATCCATGAAGTCGATAATCGGAATTAATTTTACTATCCTAAAAAAGAAAACTAAATAGTTCTATATATTTTCTGTCCACCATTCTAGTATATATGTCTGCTTTTGAGAATTAATAGATGAACATTTTTTCGCAATAAGGATGCCGATATTTCGCTAGCCATCAAAGTAGTTCCTGATATCTTGTGATGTGTTCAAAGGTCTTCAGGAAAAAGATATTAAACAAAAATGTTCGACAAAAAACATTTTAAATTTGTGAAAATTAACATCAGAAACTAGAATTTGTAAAAAAAAATTGATTTCTATTTACAACTCACAAGCATGTGTTGAATATTTGAGAAAGATTCGAAAGCCCATTGGGCTGAGCAGCAAGTTAGCAATCCAATCAATTTCAGCCCAAGACTCTTTAGTCTCACTTGTACTCTGTGTCTCTGTGTGTTAACTGTTGTATAGGAATATTTCTAGATAAATTTTAGGGCTTAAAAGGTAAAATAGTTGGATATTTTGATATTTATCATTGTGATGATTTGTAAGAAGGTCCAAAGTTTGGTTGCCTTTTAAATATAGAATTGGTTCCTATGTTTTTTGTAAGTCGGATTACATTTTGTTTATTCGTTACAAACAACTATTGGATGTTTGTTTAAACTTATATAAGGACTTATGGGATTACTGGCTTTCGGTTTATGTTTTATAAACCGAAATTTTATAGAATATAAGGGGTTATTAGTTTCTTACTATACATTAATAAGTCCATAAGTCATAGAATTCGAACTTATTAAACATAAAAGCCAATAAACACATAAATTTTTAATTAAGCTCAAACAAACACCAACGTCAAATCTATTTCGGGAGTGAGACTTTCAAAACAAAGAATTGATTCCGATGCTGCCAATGCACCATACAGAATGTCTGAATTCTTCTAGCATAATCCAGCTATATTATATGAACACACAAGAAGTCTACCTCCACCATAAGATCCTGCAATGATTATAATTATATAATTTCATGTTGATAGATTATGTCTTAGACTAAGTATTAATTAAGCATAATCGGCTAATGATTGTCCCGTGCTAAAGAACCCTATTCTTTGGAACCAACGGCATTGAAGTCCCATAGTATCGATGATGTTGAGCATAGTTTCAACCATTTTGATTTAGAATGTGTTGGTGGCTTTGGATATTAAATATAACGGACAAATTTTTTTAAATCATCTAAACATCGTACACTTATATATAACGAGTTGGTCAAATATGTCGAAAGCTACCTAAAAGTTGATACATATATTTTTCAACATTCTATATTGCTATATTATATTCGAACACATTATATTATTAGTCATTATAATCATATTGTATACATTAATTAATTTATAGAATTAGGCAAATGCCCTAAAATAATAAAGTTTAGGAATTGGTCTATCGTACTATTATTGTATCCATTTTAATAACTATATGTTTTTTAATATATCTACTTTAGTAATTAAAGTATTTGTGTTTTTTCATCTTATAGTCGTTTTACCGGATAAAAACTAAAGAGGATCGTTCAAAGTTCAAACTTATGTAATTACAAAAAGTCATATAAAGTTACAGTTCCCACAATAGACTACATTCAAAAATATATTTTTTTATTTATATTTTTAATATATGCCCATAAAAAAGCATAAAAGATATACATGGTACAACCTATTTTGACCCACAATTAAAAATATTGATTTTAACTTTGACTATTTACCCAACTCACGAATACATAATGCACAATTTACTCGAATAAAACATGCAACGGACTCGTAAATTTACCTTTATACACACCAAGAGCCCATTGAATTTCGAAGCAAGGATCTAAAAAAATCCCGACACAAAAACTAACCTATTAACCTCTACCTCAACACCTATATATAGAGAATCGGATTACTTGAATATACAATATTTCGTTGTTGGAATGTCATGTAACTTTATTGCCTATAGTTGAATTGGTCAAGTGTTTGTGTGTAATTGTAGAATTCAAAATCAAGAGTAATGGTCTCGTCATAATTTCTAGAACAATCAGACTTTTCGTTCAAAAAACTCAATCTTAGTCTATTAGTATATGTTGTGGTAACAAAATGTTGCTATGGGGGTAAGGGTAATATCTGAAGCAAGATTGACTCAATATCGAATTCAAACGTTTTGTTATCAATAGTAATTTATATAATATACGTTGGTGTGTTAGGGACTTGTAACATTGAACAATGGTTTATTCCTTAATTTTGAAGTAATTGTTGTCATTATTGGCTAAGGAGTATAAATGAACATAGTATATAACTATTTGTTAGCTCGAGCAAGACTTCAATATTTTTCTAAGGAGATAAAAAGATGTATAAATCATTGTTCGGACTATTCTTCGGAACAAGCTTTTTTCAGCCATTATGGTTTATCATATACGTTTTTGAAATATTCTCTATAGTCATTCTAAGACGTTTATCTTAAAATGTTCGAATCGAAATTTCCAATGAGACTGATGGAACGCCTGTTATTAGCTTAACACACTAATAATTATTAAATACATTTTAACAAAAAATTATTGCCTATTTTTTGCCATGTTAGTCGCCACATTGCAGCCTTTTTTCAATTTTTTTTGTTTATCGGTAGCAAACTTTAATAGGTGACACATGTATATTATTATAAATAAAAATGCTGCTACAAATCTTGAAATTAATCAACAACATTATTATTAGTCGTTACTCTTCTTGACTTTTTCAAGTCTCATCTAAGCACCGGTCAACCAATTATTTGACCGAAGAACTAGAAACTAATACAAATAGTAATACACTTGGCAAAAGTATTGATTTCACGTAAACTTACGACAAGGCATTATGAAAATAATTAGAGTAATTATAATTATACGAATAATTATATTCTAAGCTCTGTTATTCGTTATCGTTAGTTATATGTCGTTCCAAAACGTGAAATCTGTTAAAGTTCGAGTTAGTTTCACTTCTCTATTTTTGTTTCTCTTTTTCTCGCGCTCATTAATATTCCTTGATTTATTCCTATCAATCATGTTCATTATTTAATATAAAAACTTGTAGTAAAATATTGATATTATTAATTTATTACTACATAACATTCTTATTTAAATAAAAAAAATACATTTTGTTTACATAAGATTATGCCAACACATATGCACAAAAATTTTAATTAGTAGGAAAGAGACCTTAAATTTACAAAAATAAATAAATTTAAATCAACTAATATTCCAGTGACCACCATCATCGCCACGACGTACACTTTGACAACTCCGTCCTAAATTTTAAATTAGTGTGTGAATCCACAAAGCTTTTGGTATCATTGATTATCACAAACGGCCAAACAAAACTCGCACTAATCATTTTATGGACTTTGATTTCTTGGATGTCTGTCTTTAAAAATAAAATAAAAAATAGACTAAACTGGTGCCCAACCAGAGTCAGGTTCGTGACTCTTGGGCCCAATGTTATTAAGAGGAAGCTCGTCGATTGTCGTTGACGACGTCGACGGGCCACCATTATCCATCTTTTGAGACCGAACAGAGAACGCTCGCGACAAGAAAGACGGCGCCTTTGAGAATACCCATCGGTCTACGCTCCCATTTCGTCCATAAGATCTTTCTTTGGTACTACCTTCTCCCGTTCTATACCCCTTTCTCGCACTCCCTTCTCCCGTCATTCTTACCGTGCTCCCACACCGGTTTAGTAAAGCTTTACTTATCATTTCCTTTCTTACGTTGTCAGGTAATCGTAAAGTGAACCGTTCTATATTCTCACCCGGTTGAACTAATGAATGACCCGTAGAATGCGATCTAAACTTGTTAAATAAGCCCGGTCCACGAACTGACTTTGATCGTGGTTGTAGATTCGGTTTCTCGCTTTGATTCCTTTTAAGAACCGGAATCTCGTCTTCTACACGAATCACGACCTCTGTATTCCCTTCCTCTGGAGTTGATTCTACCTCATGAACGGATTCGGGTTGAGTTGACTCATCACCAAGTTTAGTAGCAAGATCAGATCGACAAACAGGACAAGTAACGTGATTCTCAAGCCAAGCATCAATACACTCAACATGAAAAACATGATCACATTTCGGAATCAATCGAATAGTTTCCTCATCTTCGAATTCATTAAGACAAACAGCGCATTCAAGCGCTCCTTTTCCAATCTTTAACCCTTTAACCGCGGAATAAGAAAACGTAGGAAACGTTTCAAGAACTTCTGAGTCTAACCCGCGAGAAGCAGCAGCTAGTCTTCCAGCGCGGCGCATAGACAGCGCCGCGCGGACACTGGCTCCTCCGTCGTTTGAACAACGACGGATGTAAATAGAGAAAAACCCCATAAAAAAAAGCGCAGCAACGAGCACAACTATTATAATCGCCATAGATGGACTAAATCGAGCGTATGGATATTCATCGGGTGGTGGTGAGGGTTGAGCTTGTATAGATGAGACCGATACTATAAATAATAATAACGTAAACAGCGAAACCGATACGAAACGGTCGGAATTCATGTTTTTTAAGAAAATCGCCGGAGAAAAGGAGGGATAAGAAATGGTGGTGTGTCAACTAAAAAAGAAATGGTTTATAGGTGGGTTGTTTGGGTCGCCTGAGAAAATTCAAAAGGATTTATGGGTATGTTTTTTTGACTTTTAGGTTTGGATTAGTAGCTTCTATTTCATATTTGACGTGGAAAATCAAAATTCTATGAATGTATTTTCTATAAAAGTTTCTAGATTTAAGAATTTTCGAAAATGTTCTTCGTTCACATTAGTTTTTTCTTTCGTTAAAATTAGTGACGGATCAAACATTAAAATTGTAATAGACGTAGATTTGTAACTAAAAGTTACTAATATCCGAAACAAATAATTTTTATATAGTTGTTAATTTTTATGTACAAATATGTCTTTCGTATTTTTTTTCTATTACAATAACAAAGACATCGGTGGCTATCTCTTATGCTTCAAATAGGTCCACGGTCCACCTCCTAGACTTGAAAGTTGAAACTATGATGTTCAAACAACTGCCTTTGAGTTTCCTTAAAGTTTTATTTTTCATGTTTTTCAAACATTTAATGCAAGTTGAATTAGAGTTATATATTTTAGATTTCTATCAATTAGACAAATTGAATTAGAGACGCATGCATCGATGTCATATTGTAAAAAATATACATTTTAATCTAGAAACTTTTAAGAAAAAGATACAGTAATATGTAGTCAAAAAAATATGCTATATAAGAAAACATTTACATAAATATTAACTATATTAATCTAATATAAAAAGTAGAATTCTAGTATGTTTAATAATACGACTTATAATTAGACTTATGATCGTGACACATAAAGCTAAAAGTTATGGATTCAAGTCTTGTTAAAATAAATATAATAATAATTTGTTGAGCTTCAAACGTAAAGCTCGCGACAACCCTTCGAGCGAACTCTACTTATGATTGTGACCCATAAAATTAAAAGTTATAGATTCAAGTCTTGTTAAAATAAATATAATAATAATTTGTTGAGCTTCAAACGTAAAGCTCGCGACAACCCTTCGAGCGAACTCTACTTATGATTGGGACCCATAAAATTAAAAGTTATAGATTCAAGTCTTGTTAAAATAAATATAATAATAATTTGTTGAGCTTCAAACGTAGAGCTCGTGACAACCCTTCGAACGAACTTCACGAGTGGGTCAAAAAAGACTAAAAATAATGCATAATAAGTAAGCGTTTGTGTTCCGAAATCGCAATTGTGTGTCGGTGTATATGTAAGTGTATGCCCTAGCTATTAGTTGTATGTGACACTTTAATTTTTTCTGTGTCCAACTTGTTTATAAAAAATTCTCATACGTCATATGGATAATATAATAGTATTGTAAAGTAAACATTTTTAATCTACAAAGATACAAATATAGATATAGATATAAAAGTAATATATTTGTCAAGAAAAATATGTTATAATAAAGAAAACTTCTTACAATAAATATATTTGTATATAACATTTAAACCTTTCAGAAATACTTTATATTAGACGATTTCACTAATATGTGTTTATTGAACACATATTTACATATACGTTAAGAGAACTCTAGAAAAAAATTATATTGTTTAAATATATCTAATGCATTTTGTACTTTGAATTAGTTAAAGACGAATCCATTTTTACATTTATTCGATATACTTTTAATATTTAAATAAATTTAAAATTATCTGAATTCGTTTAATACACGTAAAATATATTCATTGGTACATATTAACAACAACACTCACTTTTAAAAAATATACATAGCATACTAACTCGTGGGCTCGTGGCCTTGTAACTTATAGCAAAACTTTATCTAAACGATCACCTTTTTAACAATTATTTTATTCCCATAAAGAATACCATGAGGTATTTCTTTTCTAAAAGAAAAACTTTTGAGATATGATTGTACGTGTTAGTGATGACGTACCATCGGTAGCCGATAGAAGTCTATCGGCCAAACCGATGGTACGCCGAAAGATCTATTTACTGGGCACAATCTCTAAGAAAAGGAATCTAAACAACATCTATTATCCGAAGAGCATCCTAAGGACCATAAGGCCGAAGGATGACTTCTCGACAGAAAGTACAATACTTCGCAATACCTCTAGGATAAACAAGGTATTATACTTAGAGCATGTTATTATCCGAAACTCAAAATCTATAAATACCAAGCTCACTCTTCACTTCAAGGGTAACGTTCACAAATATTCTATACTTTTACTTTATATCTTTACTCTTACTCTTCGTAAACTTACTCTTACGCCCGAGGTAAACCAGGGGATCATCCCCGCTCCGTTTACTCGTGTGTTTACCTGCTTGTGCAGATAGTTCGAGATCGAAGATAAGAACTAGGCTGAAGGTCTTCTTCGGATCATCTCTTTCGGATCCGAACCTTCTACCCAGTTGTACTTGTGATATTCCGGTGTCGCAACATTTGGCGCCATCCGTGGGACCTACATGGCTTCTACAGGACCATACACGCCTTTTATCGGTAGTTCCTCAGGAAATAATATGCAACCGATAATTGAAGACGAGACTCCGGGGAATAATCAGACTCATGTAGAGACCGGTACGGGGATCTCTGAGGAGTTCCTGGAAAAGAATTACAATGCACTTAAAGCCATGCTGGAAGAGCATGAGCGGAAGAAGAAGAAAGATCATACCCGGAAGACTCCTCCGGTAGTCCGGAAGATCCACTATGCGAGTGAATCGGAGCGAGAAGATAGTGACGATGAGGAAGATCTGAACCTCCCCTATCAGTCAGACTTTGCTTCTAAGTTCACTCGAAGAATCTCTACGTTCAAAATGCCTCGAAAGGTGAAGATGCCTAGCATCGTGCGCACCTATGACGGAAGTGGTGACCCGGATGATCATTTGGCCATTTTCTCTGGCGCGGCAGATACCGAGGGTTGGCCGATGCCGATCTAATGTTCGCCCAGACTTTCGTGGGGCCTGCTAGAATATGGTTCGGCGAGTTGCCGGAAGAGGGTATTGATAATTTCAAAGACATGAAAAAGAAGTTCGAACTTTACTTTATGCAACAACGAAGATACACTCGAGGCCCGACAGACATTGCTAAAATCAAACAGAAGGAAAATGAAAGTCTCCAAGACTTTGTAGAAAGATGGAAGCGGGAACTCCTGCAGATTAAAGGAGGAGACGATATGTTAAAAGTTTCGGGGTTCATGGAAGGGATCCGGATACCGGCTCTCATCGCAAAGCTCAACGCCAGGGTACCCGAGACAGTGGATGAAATGATGGAACGCGTGAAGAGGTTCCTCAATGGGAAGGAAGCCTCAAGACAATACTTGGAATCCAGTACAGCTGCATCCCGAAAGGGATCGAAAACAGTCTTTCCACCAGCAAGTCCTCCATGGAGACCTTCCCCAAACAGAAAAAGCTTTTCTCCCGGCAGTCATGAAAGAAGGTTCGGACGAGGACCTGTCCGAACATCTCCTTTCGTTTCTTCCGGAGAATCCCGGAGGCAAGTCAGCTTCACGGAACTGAGTAAGACCCCTAGCGAAGTTTTCGCCACAGAAAAAGGAAGAGTACACTTTACTGCTCCGGCCCCCTTAGTAGGAACTCCAGATAAGAGGTTCCTTGATCGATGGTGTGAATTCCATCAGGACAAGGGACACTACACGAACGACTGCTTTCAGTTAAAGAAGCAGATTGAGGAGGCCGTAAGAACTGGTCAGCTGAACCATCTCATGGAAGGAATCAAGTTAGGAGGTCAAAAGAAGCAAGGACCGCAATACCCCGGAAAGGGGAAAGGGAAGGAGATACAGATGGTCTTTTGTGAAGGAGAAAGTAGTGGACGCCGGGAGGAAAGAACGGAACCCTGGATGATACAGGAGATGTCTTTTCCTCCGGTAGGCACCGCTGAAAGAACCACCGACCCAATGGTCGTGGTAGGGGACATTGGAAACCAACAGGATCTACATCGACAATGGAAGTGCTTCAGAAATACTTTTTGAACAATGCTTTTTGAAGCTAGATCCTGAAGTACAAAAAAGGATGGAGAGATGCTCTCAGTACTTGATCGGTTTT